>OY748312.1:4711788-4887652 GCA_963556515.1 Nudaria mundana
ATTCCCGATTCCCGAGGGAACACATTACCGCGATAAAAATAGCATATGTTACTCAGGGTGAATGTAGCTTTCCAATGGTGAAAGAATTTTTGAAATCGGCATAGTAGATTTTGAGTTTATTCATTACAAACATACACACAAAAATACAAATCTTTCCTCTTTATAATAGTAGTCGCTAGACTACAGGACTTTTTTTTTTTTTTTTTTTTAGTTCCGCGACCAAGGCCGCGGCCGCTCTAACGTCCGTTGCCGGGCGTCTCTGGTTACAGGCAGAACGTATTTCCAGTGGCGCCCGGCGGAGACTACAGGACTGGATAAAATGATATAAATACTTATAGTATACATTTTTTGTAAATACATACATATTATACATAGCAAACATCCAGACTTCGGTACAAACGTATCTGTCTTCACACAAAGTTTGTTCCGACCGGAAATCGAACCCGAGACTCCGGCGTCGAAAGCGGATGCACTACCGACCACGCCACCGAAGCAGTGTATCTTTGAAGACAATACTAGTACTTTTATAATATATAATAGGGGCCTGTGGTAACCGTGTACTTTAACACATTGCAAAGATTAATCTAGCCAGGCCGGTCTTAGGATGGGTGACCATTTCTTAAGACATTTTGGGTCCCCTCCGTGTCTCAGAATGAATATTAAGCCGTCGCTAGGTCCCAGTTGTCATACGAACATCTATGGCAGTCGTTAGGGGTAGTTGGAGCCCTAAATCAAAAATCCGACCGGTCTACTACACAACTTTGATATCGCCCATGGGTTGTGGAAGTCAGATGGTAGTCGCTTCACGGAAAATATTGAAGTTCAACCGAATCGCAGTTAGAATGGAAAGCTGGCCACAACTGAGTTGGGATAAGGCTCGGTGGATTATGATGACTAGTACTTTTAATACTTCTAAATCTAGATTTATCAAACTTAACCTTTCCACAACCCAGGAAACGAGTTCCTTTATTAAGAGTTGAAGGTTCGAGAACATTGTTCTTTTCGTTAAGCCAGCTATACGTACACACAGATGAGCCCTCTGCCTACTATCTATCGAACTTCTGATAGACTATTGTGTTGTCAATGAGGAGGATTGACAATAGCCCGGGATCGGAGACACTACTCTCGAAATTTAAGTAATTATTTGGCAGTTCGTTTAATAATGATTGTTTGTACAAATATTTATCCGACTTCAAAAATAGGAGGTTCTCAATAGTAGTTTGTTGCCTCATATATTTCGACTAGGTTTTGAAATTTACAGAAAGCTACTGCTTTCCAATTGGTCCCATTTGGTCCCATTCCGGTAGTTTAAAGTCGGTTTCTGTGTCAATATTTGACGCAATTTATTAAACTTTCACGATTTTTCTCTCATAACTGATATCTAAAATGGTTTTAATAGTTATAATCCAAGTAACACTGGTTATGTCGCAAAAACGACTTACTACCTACATTGTAAATATTAATAATGGTCCTAAATTATTCTAGTCCGATAGTCCGAGACGCCCAGGACTTTAATTGGCTGTGTCATAGCAGCTGGCACGTAAGATTTTGTTGCCTTTATCAACATTTCCAAGCAAAGCAACGGGTTACTTATTAAATTAATCAACATTTCATCTCAAGGCAACGGGTTTAAATTTTTTTTTTCAAAATTACAATTTAGCTGCTACTCTTTATTAAATTTATTCGGCCATTTTAGACATAACCCATTCTATGTGACGGAAATAGGCTTGCCCCCTATTACGTGGGACTAAAAATATAGGCAAATTGTGGGTGTGCAAAGCACCTCTGTCTACCCCTATTTTATAATTCGAAAGTGTTATGCATATTATAAGTTAAGTCTCACAGTGTATAAAGTGCAACTATTACAATATAGGTGTACACACAAGTTCAATTTTTGATTAAATGTTCAAGTGGGATTGAGAAAAAAAAGAAAAAAAATGTAAGAAACTTTAATAAGCCCTGTGCCTCTATGTGTAATACTAGAATGAGCTGCCTACCTGTAAATCGGTATGTAAGTGTATTATGATTGTTTTCATGTGGATAGAAAGAAAGAAAGAAAGAAAGAAAGAAAGAAAGATTTAGTACTCCACACAGGTTACAAAAAATAAATAATACACAAAAATTATGTACCATAAATAAATACATATAAATACTAGTGTGGAATAAACGGCCGTCCCTCAGCGTAATGCTGTCTGCGTGGTGGTGCCAAACAGACAGCGTTGGTTTTCAGGGACGGCCGGATAATAGCTTACATAATATATTGAAATGAAAACGTCACGCAAACACAAGCAAACAAAGAGAAAGAAAACAAAAGAGAGAAAGAAAAAACAAAACATATTACAAAAAAACATAGGTATTACAATCTCAACAGTAACATTCAAAACTTATAAATATTATGGCACATCCATGCCAAAACAAGAAAAATGCGTTTTACCACCTTCCCTTCGCTTCCATTCAGTGAATGATCGAAATGAATGACAGATAATAATGACACTTGCTTACATAGAAAATATATAGGACATGACGCATGAATAAAGATATTTATAAAAAATAAAAAAAGTGTGTGTGTCAGCTCCGACGCACGACTGGAGTTTACTCCTTAAGTACGAGTATCTAACCATAACAAATTAGAAAGTTGCGCACTAGAGGTGCGCACCAAAAACGTGACACGATTTTCGTTACTTGTTAGTAGGTTTTACCCCTCGGATTTTTCTCATACCGGGCGCCTTATATATGAAAATCGATTCTTAAGGAGTAAACTCCAAAAAACTTGTTATAACTAGGAGCTGCGGTCGCTGCCGTGGTACTGCGCTGCAGCATGCAATTGAGCGAAGCGACTATTTCTATTAAGGCATTTATCAATCTATAAGGAGCAGGTTTTTTTCGAGACCGAATTTTGATTTAGGACTCTTAAAACCCTCTTTTTTTGAGTCAAAATTCGGACTCGAACAAAACCTGCTCCTGAGAATGCTTGATGTTTGAGTGAAAAAATCATGAAAATCGGTTGGGTAGTTGTCGAGAAACCATTTCACATCGAGTTGCATTGGAGTCAACTGATAAGGAGCTCCGCTCGCTTCGCTCAACAAACAAAGTTACGGTACTTAGGTATATTACGATACGACAATTATAACTGCATTGCAACAGCACTGTTATAATATTAAGTGCTTCAACCGTACCTAATCCTGTAAAACAAACTTGCAATATTCTGTGTGAATCAAGCCTTAATAGTTCCCTAAAGTTTAAGTTAAATTGCATTAATGAACACAGCGTGAAAGTTGTGTCAAAAGTAACCATATCTCTGTTCCCGTGGGAACACATTACCGGGATAAAAAGTAGCCTATGTTACTTAAGGATAATGTAACTACATATCAGTGAAAGAATTTTCAAAATCGGATCAGTAGTTAAGAGCCTATTCGCTACTATACATGGTATAGAAGTATCCAGATAAGAAATTTTACGATTTTATTCCCACACGCGTAACTACTATACGTAAATAGATATCATCACGCGTAACTACTATACGTAAACGCCTATATCCTATCACGCCTATATCCCAGAAGGGGTAGACAGAGGTGTGTACAAAGGTCCACTATTGAAAATCCATAAGCTTAAGCCGGGACAGATGTTTCATTCACTACCAAATATAATCTCTGCAGTCCAATCTAACTATATATAACATAGCTAACAACGTGCAATTACAAATATAGGTACCTGAAACTCCACCAATGGGACATTGTCAGACAATCTCCCATTTACTGTCGACGCATGAATTTCAATTGACATTCGACGAACGGAATCGAATTATGTACCGCAAGATGTCAGGACAGGAGCCTCTCAATGCGGTTTCTGACTGCACAGTCTCTTGATGAAGCATTTCATCTAGGTGTGGGGGGCGGGGGCGTATTGGTGGGTAATCATGTGGGTCCTTTTGTCAATGATGAGTCTCTCTCATGGCGAATACCTGTACATTTTTGTATGCACTAATATTTGCTAACTTTACTCAAATGATTCGTAAAAACTTAATTCTTAGGCCTGGCTTAAACCGGCTCGACTGTTTCCTTTTCATATGAGGAACGTTCTCATGATTTTTTGTACAATAAAGTTCAATACAGCCAGGTTCAACGAAGCCAGATTGTCTGTGTTTAGTTTCAGGAAATGGCACCACAGATTAGACGATTTCATCTGGATTGATGGATGCATCGTGAATACGGGCTGTTAGATTCAAATGTCTAGAGGTTTTTTTTGGATTGGCTAGTCTGACGTCCATTGCCAATTGGGTGCGCCCTTGTAAGAATAACTCCAAGGTACCGGCGGACTTTGGCCACCTACGCGGCCTCTTTCAGGAGTTGGATTGAGTGTTATACCGTATATTAAACCTGTTGGACTCACTTTCAGTAGTGTAGACAAAAGGACACGGAGATCCCACTGAACCTATTAATGGAACAGTCTTATAGCACCAACATCCCTGAACTATTTTAACCCTCGTCGGTGAATAAGAGCGTGCGTGAGCTAAACTCCACAGCGCGAATCCCTTCAGGCCTGCTTCAATAAAGACGGTGGGTTACTAACACGCCGTACTCAGGCAAACGTCTTGAGGTCACAGTACAGCAGACCGTATATGTTTCTAAGCAAAAGTATGTACCCTATAATTATTATAATAGGTAGCTACTCGACCTTCAATACATAACTGGATCTGGAAAATGGATAATCTACCTGAATTTCTTGGTGGTATCTTCTCAGGAAAACCAACTTACCTAATCGGCGAAAGAATCATTTTCAAATGGTTATATATGTACTTAATTTAGTATTTTTATAATATTCTTTGACATAAAATTGTAATTTTTTACATTCATATGTGCTCTTTATAACAATACTAAAATAAAAAATATTGACTAAGACATAATGTAATTAATAGGTATACACAAAACAACTTTACAATAATGCTAAAGATGTTTGTCCTTTCATGTTAGATCAATTAAAATTCATTAATTTCAATGGTAAAGTCAAAACACAATTTCACAAATTGGGTTCAGTAAAAACATGAACAATAATTCAATAGAGCCGACATGTTAACATAGTTCGTTCGCTTTATCAATTTTGATTTAAATGATTGATTAGAAATTGATTTTGAATAGTATATAATGGACGAAACTTTACCTCGTAAGTCTATGAGTGAATGATTAATGAGAAATTCCGAAATTTAGTGTAATAAAGTTTTAACAAAACCGGTCACGTGCGACTCGGACTCGCGCACAACTGTTCCGTACCAAAACGGCACGTTTGTTGTATGGTAGCCCCATTTTAAATACAGCCTGGTGACGGACGGACGGACGGACAGTGGAGTATATAGGGTTCCCGTTTTACCAATTGGGTACGGAACCCTAACAAGAACGTTTACCTAGTAGTGACTAGAGGTTAACGGGAATTGCTAAGATTAAGGATTATGTAACATCGGTCCTGGCTATTACAATTTACCTTCGAATTAAATTTTAATGGAGAATATATTTGTATAAGGAACAGGAAAAAAAAGTACGATAAACTAATTATACTACCTAAAACTAAAAACTAAAATAAATATGTAAAACAGGGAGGCAGTCGACAAATTTGCTAGTTGGGTGGTGATCCCCGCACAGGCAGCATTCCCGCGCTGGATTGCCAATGAGTCTTTGCGCGAGAAAGCTGCCTGTGCGGGGATCACCACCCAACGGAGTATGGACGGAGAGGATATGTCCAGTGGCGCCCGGCGGATAAATAATACACTTGCAATAAACTTACCGAGAGTATCATAAGTGAAATCACACTTAAGATGGATTTAGTAAGAGCTTTCAAAGACTGACCGCCCTTACGACATCCTTAAGCAAGGCTCTCCTAAGTAAGATTTTTTTTACAGTGGAATGAGTAAAATTGCTGTTAGATGAAATAATCTTAAAGAAAACCACTGTAAAATATTCATAAGAGTAAATTCCCTTATGAAGTGCGCCCAAAGCCACACTTACAGATATCTGTAAGTGTATTATAAGTATCTATAACTTTTGGTCTTGGGATATTTTTAAGACAACATTTTGCTAGTCGGGCAGTCTTTTCCCTCAGACGCTTGCTGAGTTCCGTGAAGAGCTGATGCGCACCGTGGCCCCATGGACCTAGTGTCTCAACACCAAATACGACGAACTCATATTGTGTGCCGAGACTACTATATTTGCTTGCCTTTATTTGTTTACGCTCATCGGCCGCCGCGCCCCGCCCGGCTCTTTTACTGGTAGCCCGGAGGTAGGACGCCGCTTGAGTATCGGCACAGGTGGCGTCCCATACAAGAGCGCGCCCTATCCTCCAGGGTACAAGAGACATCCCGTCGAGCCGCATGCCATCGTCGCGCATGATCCGGGGCTCCAGGACTGCGGGAACGCTGGCGCTAGCAAGACCCCGCCGCAGGATATCATTGAGCGCAGCGTGGCGGGAAAGACGACTGGCAGTGTAGAGGCAAGCAAGTCCATGATGACCAAAACGATTCACAATAGCTTCACACGAAACACAATTGTGGTCAACACACAACATATTGTCCGGTAACGTCAATAGGCTTGCCCAAAAGGAGTAAGGCTCATTTATGCCACTATGGAAATGTTCAGACTGCAGAGATTCTATTAATTGGTATGTAACACTTGTTCTGGTTGTTGGAAATTTGGTTTGAAATACAGAGTAGTTATTAACCGGTAAACGACAATAGGATTGCCCTCTATTTGGCAAAGAGTGGATGTATAATGCACCTCTGCCTACCTCTTCGAGGAGCCATGCGTGATTTATGTCTGTCTGTCTGGTGGGCAATGGAACCTGGGACCAGTTTTCCCTTCTTAAAATGTATTGTGGTCAACTCGGCCCACATTTTTTTTTCGCTTATTAACGACCGAAAACAAATTACTGCCTATTATTATTTTTTATTATTATATATTAATGCACTAGCAGATCATTGATCTGATGCGTGCATATCACTGCACTTGTGTTTTTTGGTATTATATTTTTAAGTTTACATCAAGTCTGTTTTTGAAACTGTTCACAGTTTGTGCACTAATTACAGTCTCAGGTAAACTGTTCCACATAGTCACTATGCAATTTGGCAAAAAGTGTCTCCTAGGGTTGCTAACAGAAGAAGACCTATTGAGCTTCAATGAGTGGCCTCTCAAATGGGTATTTGAATTTAAGCTGTAGATGTTCCCAATGTCCTTAACATTGTAGTGCCCGGTTAATAGTTTGTATGTCTCTATCAGGTCACCCCTCTGTCTTCGTATATATAATATCTATATATTATGAAATTAAATTCCGTGTTATAATGTTCCATTTAATGGTTCCATAATGAACACTAACTCGCCCAAAATCGAACGCAAATAAAAAAATTGTCGAATAAGTAAATTATAAATCACAGGCAAAGTAAACAAAAAGTGAAATCCCAAACAAAGAGAAAGTAAATCACACATTTACCATTGTTTAGCGAGGTTTGTATTTACGGTTTCATTTGTTAATTGATTCAAACACAAATAAAGAACTTCAAAACTTCAATAGAATACCATGGGTACCAAGATGTTAGGGTTCCAACTCAACCTCAGCTACAAGTGGTACAACTGCCGATCAACAGACGAGGCTCTGAGGAACATAAAAGTTTCCGATAAGCGGCAATTTAAAAGCTGGTACTTCCCGTACCAGAATTGAAATAGGGTTTCAATTTGGTCCCATTCCGACAATTTTAAGGTTTGTTTTGTTCAGTAATGTATGAGTTTATGAATTAAAACCGTAAGTTTAAAAATGATGAGCACTAAAAATATTGCCCAACCCTAAGAACTCACATTAGGGGTATTGCCTTAGACACTGTACCTTACTAGGTATAAAATTATCTCTTTTTATTTAATAGTGTTTAAGTTTTATTATACATGGGGCACACTAAAAGTTTTGCACTTTTAGCTAATCGGAACTATTTGAATTTCGAATGATATTTTTTTTTTAAAGTTGCAACCTTCTTAGTAATGAAAAAAAAAAACAATTGGCGGAATATCATTTGTCAATTGTTTTTATCACAAAGTTCTACGTATGCAACTATTGGGGATTGGTATGAGTCAAATCCAGAAAATTTTACACGAAGAATTGAAAGTTCGGAAACTTTGTCGTCGTTGGATCCCTCATGAACTGCAGCGAAGCAGAAGCGAGCTCGCGTGGAATGGTGCTCACAGATGCTACTGAAGTACCACGGACATTCTAATGCTGTTTATGACATTGTCACAGGAGACGAAACGTGGATTTATTGTTTTGAACCCGAAAAAAAACAGCAATCTTGTGAATGGGTGTTTGAAAATGAGAACAAGCCAACAAAAGTGAGGCAGGCGAGAAACTTTGGTAAAAAAATGATCGCGTTTTTTTTCTCAGCTACGGGTCCCATCTGTACAATTCCACTTGAAGATCAAAAGATTGTTAATGCCGAGTGGTATTCTACCATTTGTTTACCCAGCGTGTTAGAAAAAGTTCGCGAAAGACGACCCAAAAGCCGCGTTCTCCTACATCATGACAACGCTTCTTCACACACGGCCAACAAAACAAATTATTTTTTAGCTTCCGAAAAAGTACAACTCGTCACCCATCCTGCGCATAGCCCCGACCTAGCACCCTACGATTTCTGTATTTTCCCCAAAATCAAAGATTTGATGAGAGGTTTCACTTTTACCAACTCCGAAGAGGCAGAGATAGCGTTCAATAAGCACGTAGAAAACATGCCTTCAGATCTGTGGTCCTCCTGTTTTAAAGAATGGTTCGATCGCTTGAAAAAAATTTTAAAATGTAAAGGAGAGTAATAAACATAATATTTTGGTTTTAACATGTTGTTTTTTTAAGTTACGCAAAACTTATAGTGTGACCTACTTATTTAGGTATATCTTCTATAATTACTATATTCAGTTTATTCCATTACTTTTCTTTTCAGAACTTTTCTATCTTTCTTTTCTATGCCAATACCTATCCACTGTTTACTTCACTTCTATCTACTTATGTCCATCCAAAGGTTGCCTGTAAGAGATCACTCTTGGTGATTAGGCCGGCATTTGTAGGTACATACTATTTAAATATTAAGTTTCTGTTTCATTTGTATTTTTGTATTGGTGTACAATAAAGTATAATCTAATCTAATCTAATCTTACGTAAAATTAGCAGTGTCTTTCAACCGTGTCCGTTGACTGGGCCCCGTTCGCACGAGCGGTTTTTTAATGCGCGTTAAAAATGCGTCGAAATAGATAAAATGCATTGATTAGTATTGACACGGCAGTGGATTTAAACCACGTAGGATTTATCTGCTCAGTCTTTTTAAGCACTGGGCGTTAAAAATACGTCGCGATTTTTAAACGCCTGTGCGAACAAGGCCTTAACCTAAAATATAAGTACCTATTAACTACATGCCCTGGGTTTATCATTGCGAGGGTCTACCTTTCTGTATCCGTCTTTGCCAGGCGGTGAACGTTGAGGCGGAAAATAAAAAATCAATACCAACCACCAACTTTACACTCATTAATTACATAAAGTTGTCTACTTAATCAATTTAGAGTACCATTAATTAATGACAACATGTCACCAAACTTCGACACAAGAAGTCTCTTTGAACATTTTAAGTCCCTCGAAAGTTTCGAAATATTACCAAAAAGTTACATGTTATGATTACCTATTTGTTTCTGAGCAAATAAGTAGGTAGGTAAATCACAAATTAAAATTAGATGTTAGTTCGTCATTGTGTTTGAGGAATTTAATTAGTTAAAAACTTTATAAATATGTTTCACCCTGAATACACAAGAAAATCAATCAAAAAAAATTCATTAAGCCGCTAGAATAAATAAAAACTAGCAACGTTCGCCACGTTTTCAAATTATGCAGTAAAATATTGTAGTGCCAGTTGGTATGTACGCTCTACGCTCTCTTGGGAAATCAAATAGACAACGAACACGTCAGAATGTTTTCATATTCAGTTTAGTCTGAGTTATTTGAACTTTTAGTTAATTCAAACAGACATACTTACATCACGCGTATACCCCTGACTACCTCGGTGGCGCAGTGGTATGAGTATGCGACTGCAGTCCCTGAGGTCACAGGTTCGATTCCGGGTCGAATCAATTTATTTGTGCGATCCACAAATGTTTGTTTCGGAGTTTGGGTATTTTCTATGTTATACATAGAAAATACCAATATGTATGTATTTAGAAATATATAAGTATGTATATCATATATTATATTAGCTTAATTTGGGCTAGATGACGTCGTGTGAGAATGTCCAAAAATATTGTTTATATATTTATTTATTTATCCCTGAAGAAGGCGGAGGTGCATTAATTACACTTTGCCAGTAATTTCGATGGTCCCACGTAATAAAGTGCCTGTTGCCGTAAGAACCACTCTGTAATTCAAACCAAATCCAAGCGACACTAAATAATTTTTTGTGACTCGGTAGGTATTTTGGATTATTTGATAGAATGTTTTAATTACCTCAGTATTAATATCGCATGCCTAAATCGGTGGGACATGTATTAGTTGAACATACAGGATGAAATTTTGAAAAGGGCTTGGATGTCCAAATCCGAAACTATAAGGAATAGCGAAAAATGCTCAAAGAAGTCACGAGCCCGATTTTGATGAAACTTAAAACCTCATCATTAGATTTTTGGAAAATCAATAATCCAAGCTGGGAATCGAACCAGTTGATTTTGAAAAAAAAACCACACCCTTTATTATTACACCATACGATAGTGTTGCTATTAAGGATCAAATTCTGCGAAGTAATGATATACGGCAAATATAAGGAAAATTTGGAATTTTAATAAAATTCATATTTCATGCACCTAAATTTTGTATCATAATTTCTTTCGTTCGAAATCCCAGAATAGATCGTAACTATTCCGTGTTTTAAATTATTTTCTGAATGATTCTCTCAGGCCCCGATCATGGAAGTCGATAATCTTGCTGGCTAGAAGGGTCGCGTGGGCCTTAGCCCCGCCGCACGCAATCAGTTTCACTCACCGACGCGGGATAAAACCCTACCCCAACGACGGGGATTCTCATCTCGACCAAATCCTCGAAGTCAAAGTCCGCCGGGCGCTACTGGAAATACCTCCTGCGTGCGTACCAGAGACGCCCAGGACGTGAGAGCGGCCGCGGCACTTGATCTGTAAAACATTTACTGGAAGACTATAAACATTGCAAAGATAAGGTTTTAATCAAAATTGCTTTAAAGTTAAGAGATTGTTTGGATGCTCAAAAATTTCATGTTAAATGTAAAAAAATATTACCTCAAAATTGGCGAGGCTGCGGTCTTAAGCTGGTATAATAGTAACATCAACATCAAAATATACATTACAATCATGGCAACGAGCCAAACATATCCATGACTGACCCCCGCGGCTTCGCCCGCTTGACTAATTATATACCTTCCTCGAGAACCACTCTATCCGTTGGTGAAAACTGCATGGAAATCCGTTGCGTAGTTTTAAAGATCTAAAAGCATACATAGGGAAGTGCAGACAGCAGAAGCGACTTTGTTTTATTCTATGTTCATGGTCGTAGTAACCGAGTGAGCATACATAAAAATTTCTACTTTATTATATATTTGTCACCAAAAACACTTGAAAATCCCGGCCGGCGCCGAGCCTATGTGTGACTATGTGTGTCAACTATCCGTCAAATTTATTGCCAAGAAACACATTAAGCGTACTTCAACACGACCTATAAAATTACGAGTATAATAGTGAAAAAACAATGAATTCAACAATGATATATTGGAGGGTAGTAATGTTTTGTTCCGGGGACATTAACCCTCGCCTCTAATGACTCCCATGTGAGCTTTACATTATAGGCTAAGAGCTCGTGGCACAATATGAATTGAGAAAACAAATTACACGTAATCTTAGACTAATGTCGGTTTTATATATGTAGAGGAAAGGATAATAATTTGAAAATTATTATATTTCTGGCTTTACTAAAACCTACCGTAATATGAGAATAGTATTTTCTTTGAGTTTCTTTATTAGCTGTTGCCCACGGTTTTGTCTGGTAGGAGGGCTATTATAGAGGGTTAATAAAAAAATAGGTATGTGTCTTAGTGAAAATTGAAAATGATTTTTTTTTTAATATTTTTGGACATTCTCACACAATGTCATCTAGCCCAAATTAAGCTCATATTACTTAAGCTTGTGTTATGGGATCTAGACGACTGATAAACATACTTATATACTCGTATTTCAAAATACATACATATTATACAATTAGATAGTAGAATAAGTATGTACTTACAATAAAAATTACTATATACATGATTACGTACTAAAAATATTTACACAATCCTCCGCGTCATTGCTGACTGGGAAGGTTCTCAGAATGCTAGCTGGTTGCCACAATACACGACTCCGAAAAATATTTGTGGATCACACAAATATCTGATTCGAACCGGAATCGATCCTGGGACCTCAGGGACAGCAGTGGCATACTCATGCCACTGCGCGACCGAGGCAGTCAATTCAAAAATCAAAAATTTTTAATCTAACGTACAGTTAATATACACTTTGTAAGTGATTTGGCAAAAGGACAGTGGAGTCTTAGTAATAAGATGGGGATCCTTTTACTAAGATCCTATTACCTAGTCTTAGTAATAGGATCCCCTTGTGCAATTTGGGTATAAATCATTATAAAAACCTCCCAGTTACTACTAGTGTAAAGGCTGACGATACATCCATTAATCCAAATGAATGTACGTGTAGAAGTGGAATCGTCTAATTGAGGATTTCCAAATAACGACACTATGAGGCGCGGGAACGCTAAGCGCTGTCAAAAATATTGATTTTTTTCAGTGCTTAGCGTTCGCGCGCCTCATAGTGTCGTTTGTGAATAGGGGTGTAAGAGTCATAAGTGTAGTACAAATGGATGAATCGTCAGTGGTACCTAGCTAATTTCGAATAAAATTACAGAAATCTTCCAAGAAAAAACTAGATCAAAACATGAAGGAGAATAAAACAGAGCCAATGTTTAGCTTATCTATGCAAACGTCAAACGTCTGACAACTGACGTCATCAATCATTGGGAATACGTCATTAATATTAGAATATTTATTGTTGGGAACTGTTAAGTTATGTCGGTTGATGTTTGGAGAGATTTTGTGTACATTCGTTTTAGAATATTAACCTCTAGCGGACGCCCGCGGCTTCGCCCGCTTGACAAATACTTTCCTCGAGAACCACTCTATCTATTGGTGAAAACCGCATCAAAATCCGTTGCGTAGTTTTAAAGATCTAAGCATACATAGGCAACAGAAGTGACTTTATTTTATACTAATGTTACGAGTATGATGATGTAACGTTTGTTTGAGTTTGCGATAATTCGGCACTGTTGCAAGCGCCGTGATCACGAAAGTAAGTATTCTGATTAATAGGTGGAAACTATGATCTTTTATAACTAATATCATTGGGTGGAAACGAGAACAACTACTTCACGCTCGGAACCTCCAAGCATCAGCCAAAAATAATACACTTACTATACTAGCTGTGTCAGGGAACTTCGTACCGCTTCAAATAAAAAAAAATCCTTGCCAAATCGCCATTATAGCAATTCAATTTTATTTATTTATAGATTAGAGCAAAACGTTGAATTTATCAATAACAAACATAATATTATACTTAATCCATTTCGAATGGGTTTCCTTCGCTTCTAAAACGATCTCATTTTAAATGCCACAGCATATGAAAGTAGCGCATTTCCTTCTATTTTGATAAAATAAAATAAGTAAAAATAATAACAAAATATCGTATGGAAATAAAAAATAAGTAACAAATTGAAGGATGTTTATGAAATTCAAAAGTTCTGAGCGTAATTGTGTCAAAAGCTTTAAGGATTTAGACGAAAGCTCGAATGAAGAAGGCTTATTTCTGGATTAACACGTATTTAAATATATATATTTCTACGTAAAGATACGGTTAATACTTCGGCAATATCATTTATTTTACTGTTTGTAGCGCCCGGTTGGCTGCAATAGGCTTTTTTATATATCAGGTACGTCAAATTGACGTCGCCCGCGTGATCACGACGTCTAGCGATTGTGGGCCACACTCACAGCACACAATACTATAGAGAGTACTGATGTGCCTCTTGACGCTCCGCTTAAAGAACCCAGGGTTATATGTGGGAGGAAACTACTTTGAGATCATGTGGCACCTTTAACTAGTATTTGACTTTTTTTTGTGAATAACAGAGATTCATAATTTTTAAGTTCACTTGGTCCACACATGGTCACGTACTGCCCTTGCCCTCTTTTTATTGTAGTAACAGAATCATTGTATTTACTGGTGAATAAAAAGAGTGGCCGTGAGTTTTTCTTGCCAGGTTCTTTCCTCACAGGCTCTACCTATTGCCTTGCGAATCTGGCGGTAAATGTAAATTTAGAAGCATTTTCTTTTTTTGACGTTCATAAGTGTTACTTTGTGACCTACATGAATAAAGATATTTTGATTTTGATTTTGAACACGTGCGCAGGCAGGGCGTTCCGGTCTCGTCGTATTAGCGGAGGTTGAAAAATTACTAGCGAGTACGGGTGTTATTATACCATAAATAGGTACTTTGCATATAATAAAATTGAAGTGCATGATTGTAATTTTAAATTATCAGCTTATCACGTAGTCTATATCTATACTTATAATAAATCTGTAGAAGTGAAAATTCTGTACATTTAAAATATAAAAAAATAAATGGCAGGGGTGTTAATAGACCGACACCGAACCCAAAAATGTGATTAAAAAAATGTTTGTCTGTCTGTCAGTTTGTTCAAGCATCCCGCAAAAATTACCGGTTCGATTACGATCAAAGTTGGTATAATTATTCTTTAATATCCTGGGCACCAGGCTGGGTACTTTTTGTCCCGAGAAAGGAATCATCATCATTCACCGAGCCTTTTCCCAACTCATTTGGGGTCGGCTTTCCAGTCTAACTGCGATTCGGCTGAACTTCGATATTTTCCGTGAAGCGACTGCCATCTGACCTTCACAACCCATGGGCGATATCGAAGTTCTGTAGTTAGACCGGTTGGATTTTTGATTTAGGGCTCCAACTACCCCTAACGACTGCCATAGATGTTAGTATGACAACCGGGACCGACGGCTTAACGTGCTCTCCGAGGCACGGAGGGGTCTCAGTGTCTTAAGAAATGGTCACCCATCCTAAGAGTCGATGTTGCTTAACCTTTGCAATGTGTTAACATTGTCGGTTACCACTAGACCACGAGCCCCTCGAGAAAGGAATATACAATAAAAAACAAACTTAATTTTGCGGTTCGATCCCTAGACCCGATTACTGTACCAACCGCAAATAATAAGTTGGTCGTAGGTTACGTCACCCGCAGTGGAGTTCACTAAGGGGCGCTGCAGATACTATAATATTTTATCTTAAGATACAATATCGCTCAACAGCTATACATAATTAATCAGTAACTGGTGATCAAGAAAGCTATAACACGCAGGCGGAGCTGCGGGCAACAGCTAGTGTAAAATAAAAGCATAGATACTTAATTATCTTTGTCTGTCTGTATGTTCCGGCTAATTTAAAATGGTTGGATCGATTTTATGGGGATCTTCAGAGGTAAATAGTAAATCCAATTTTTAGGCAAAAATATTTGCTAAAGAAGTTCAAGCGTTACCGTTTTTTAGCGATGTTACTTCGAAATTCCAACACTGACAATACAAATTGGTTTTCAACATATTGACAAACAAAATAAGGGTTTAACCAATTCCCTATAAAAGAAACTCATTACCTATATACATAATATTACGTACGTGAGTGTATTCTAAACTGTAAATACATTCAAATGGAATACCGATATGTTGATACTTATGTCGAACCAGACACGTAATTACCACACATCTCAACCTGCTGTATAAAGAAATATATTTCCAGTAGAAAACAGGTCAAATTCTTTTGACAAAAATATCTTGTAAGGATAAAAGTGAATAGATTGCCAAGATATGTAATAATGTTTGTTAGAAATGCCTTTGTACATTGAATCTTGTTTTAAACAAGAAAACAAGAAACGCAGAAATCAACCCTGCCGAAACAAGTGTGGTACTGCACTCACAGGGCCCAACTTCCTGTTGAAACCTGCTGTACCTACTACGCCACTGTATGTCTCGCGCCTGCATCACTCCACAAAGACTAAGGACATCGTGGAGTACATCACAGTCAAAAGCAAGTACGTCGTGAGGGTGGAGCCTTTGGAGTCGCGTCACAAGTCGTTTGTGGCGCGTGTACCGTCGACGGCTCTGGAGACCTTCACCAAAGATGACTTCTGGCCGAAGGGTGTGGTGTTCCGGCGGTTCCGGGGCAGGCTGCGAGACAATGCCGATCAACAGACACACAGGAATGTGTCAACTTAGATTTAAGTTTTGATTATATATTTTATGTTTAGATATTTATTATTATGGGCCTTGATGCCTGAGTAATATTCATATGTATTCTTATTTTTAAGGTATATATCTATGGGCCGTAGATTAGTTTTATAAGATCTGTAATTAGTCTAAGTTGCCTGAAATAAAAGTTTAAATAAAAATAACATAAAATAAAAATAAACGTGTCAAGAAAATGTAAGGTAGGACCACCTATTCCCCGAAGAGACCAAACAGGTGGCCAAAGTCCGCCGGGCGCCACTGGAAATACCTTCTGGTGTGTACCAGGGACGCTCGCGGCAATGGACATAGAAGCAGACGAGGTATCGCGGAATTAAAAAAAAAGGTTAGAAGACTCCTTCGAAGACTGTGCTTAACAGGAATTAAGCTGGGTATTAAATGATAAAGTATACTCGTAATAACTGCAAAGTGGTTATGGATTTTCTATAGTCCTCGGTAACGGTAATAAGCCCTCTGATAGGTACGTGGGACAAACAAAATGTTTGGGAAAGTGTGGCGCCCAGCGTACCTTGGCCACCTGGCTGGGGGAGTTTTCTAATCTAGCATAAATAAATCAAGAAAATTCATTACCTGTTCATTTTCCGGTCGAAACACGATACGATAATAATACCTCTTTAATTATAAATTTTCAACGTATCATTAAAAGTCATGGAAATGCTGTAATTCATAAGCAAAGTTACAATTTGAACTTGATAAAACATTCAAAGCTTTACTCAGAATCGAAAATGAAAATGAAAAATATGTTTACTAATTTGGGTTACATAAGGTAACGCTTTCGAAAGTCAGTCAGTTATAAAGGTTACAATTAAAGTCGAAATTGAGATTTGCAAAACAATAGAGCCCTCGGGCTAACTATCTCTATACTACGTATATATAGAGCGCTTAATACGACCTCTTAGCACCCACCTTACGTTCTGAACCAAATAAAACCTTGAAAGCTAAACTTTGTGTATACGTATCGCGCACCTATTTGTAGCACCTGACAGACTCCGTTTACAAAGTACAGTCAGTAACTTAAGTGCTGAACGACATTTTATTTATTTCGACTTGCTCGTGTGAACAGTAAACACACTTGTTCACGTATCTTACTGTGTGACGTCAATTCCTAGCAAACACGACGAGTGAGTGTGTATTTACAGAAAACACCTTGATATTTCACAATTTTAAGTTCGCAAAGTTCTTAGCAGTGTGTACTGTCCTTCCCTCTCTTATCCTTAAATCGTCTTGAATGGTCACATAGAAAGTATTGTAGGGTTTTGAACGTGAAGATGGTACTTTGCTTTGATAGTTATTGTACCACTAACCGAAATGTCTGTAGTTTATCTGTTTGAACGCTGAATATACTGGTTGTTTTAAAAGTAGCTTTCGTGGATAAAAACTGGATTTGTGGCTCATGTTTATAGCCAGGAACTCTTGGACTGCGGAGATTATAATTAGTGGTAACACCTGTCCTGATTGTTGGAAATTTGGTAAGATCTACAGATTGGTTACAAACTTTCTTTAGTGCCCGGCAAGGGCAATGGGATTGCCTCCTATTACTTGGGACTGGCAAAGAGTGGGTGTGTAATGCATACCCCTTCTGGGACACAGACGTGATGTATGTCTGTTTGTCTGTCATTTATAGCTAATTCTGACTTACGTTGGTAACGGCAATACAAGTAAACCGCTGCACTGATTTGCAATTATTTTTGTCATGTTCGTTATTGTCAGAAGCGATTTTGTGAAAGATAAAAATTTGCGCAAAACATGGGAAAATTTGGAGAAAACTTAACAATCACAAGTTTGTTTATGAGAATCGGGGAAAAATAAATTCTTATCACACGGGCGGATCCACAGGCTGACATAATACACAATGAAAACTCCTATTTTTTCGACTGTTATGCTTGTAATAAATATACTAGCATATTTGGAGTATGCCAAAAGGGTAAAATGTTAGTGACATTCACGAAATGACAAATGATTATGCAAATGGCTGTGACACATATTTTATACAGCCAGTGAATCGAGGACAACCAGCCCTCTAGCTTACCATAAAGTTAAGTAATAGTGCTCTATATTCTGTTTCTCCTTTTCTGTTCTTTTTATTCGTCACGCTTCTGGAAGTAAATGAGTGAGAGTTCAAATAAAAAAACACGTGAAATTTTGACTAAACAACCGACTACAAATTACCGAAATGGGACCAAATAATTGTCGGAATGGGACTAAATTGAAATAGGATCACTTAGGACGTAGTTTCATTTAAAATTGCAAACCGGTTCACCCAATCCAAAGACAAGGTAACAAACAAACAAAACATACAGTCGAATTGAGGTACTTCTTCTTTTTAAAACGCTTTTATTAGCTTCACTTGTATATTTGCTTGCTTACTTGCGTGTATGTATGTTTGTTTGTAACCGACTCTTTTGGGTTCGATTTTGCCCTACTTTCAACGATCAGATTTAATTCAAACTTTGCACACCTGTCAAAGACCGATGACCATGCAATAATTCGATTAAAAATAAATAAATGAATAAATAAACAATAATAAAATAAAAAAATGAAAAATAAATAATAGTTTAAAAAAACACACGTACGAAATAAATGTATAAATATTTTTGTAAAAAAGCGTGAGGTGCATTTTAAGATATTATCAAAATGATAATTTTTCTACTCATATCTGTCAATAAAATATTTATAACTATTGACACTATGCACCTCACGCTTTTTTTTACAATAATATACATTTATTTCTTATTTACACTATTCTTAATTCAAACTTATTAAAATTTATTTTCTACTTTTTAGTTGGATTCTCTATAAAAGCGTGTATTTTTTTTTGGGTCAGTTGAAAATAATAAGCATAGCAATACAACCCTACGAAACCCTGCCCTACGAAAATTTCCAGTGCGTGACAAAATGGAGGCGTTAGTTAAGATTTTAAATTTTATTTTTACACTAGTGGACTCCCGCGGCTTCGTCCACTTGAAAAATTATATTCTAAAACGATATTGGGGAATCACTCAACCCATTAAAAAAACCACATCAATATCCGTTGCATGGTATTAAAGATCTAAGCATATATAGGGACAGACAGACCCACTTTGTTTTATACTATGTTGAGATTTAAAAAACACGACATCACTTATTACCCCGAAAAAGTTGGTCCCACGTAATAGGGAGCGAGCATATTGCCGTAGTTATTATACCTAAATATATTTATTTAGTCCCAAAATAAATATGAGGGGATAACGATTTAAACACGTAGGCATACACACACAGACAAATAGAAGTTTTAATTGTATCAGTATTAACCAACATTCCAATATAGTCACAAGTTTTGACGCTATTTGAATAGTACGGTAGTTACCTATAACTGCCTGGGGCGTCTATATCCGGGTCGGAACAAATATTTAAGTGATTTATAGATATTTGGAAAGGAGTTTGTGTTTTCTGTATAATATTAACATAAGAGTATTTACGAAATAATACTACAGTATTATTTCGTAAATACTATTATGTTAATATTATACAGAAATATGATACATTATATTAGTTTTTAATCAGTAAGTACAAGCTATGCTCAGTTTGCAAACGATGACATAATGTAATATGTCATAAAATATTTTTCAGCGCAGAGAAGTCCAACCAAGATTTTATTAGCCAACGTTTACCTGCAACGAGGCACTAGCAAATTTAAAAAGTTTCGGATAACGGCAATTCGCTTGCATCTATGGGGTCGAGTGTTATCTTTACAGGTCAGGTTTTATTCCGCGTCGGTGAGTAAATTTATAAAACTTTTGTAAAAGACTGTACCTTTATAATATTGAGATATTTCGCTAGCATGCACACCTAAGGCGCCAGTACACTCACTCGATTAAACATAAACCCACACGTATTTCCCTAGAGAGGTACAGCAAAGTGGAACGTTTACATTAACAAATGTTCATCTAAATGCCCCAGATCGAATGACTTGGTACTCGAGGGGCTCGTGGTCTAGTGGTAACCGACAATGTTAACGCAAGCAAGGTTAAGCAACATCTAGTCAGGCCGGTCTTAGGATGGGTGACCATTTCTTAAGACATTAAGACCCCTCCTTGCCTCGGAGAGCACGTTAAGCCGTCGGTCCCGGTTGTCATTCAAACATCTAATGACAGCCGTTAGGGGTAGTTGGAGTGGAGCCCTATATCAAAAATCCGATCGGTCTAACTATAGAACTTCGATATCGCCCATTAGTTGTGGAGGTCATATGGCAGTCGATTCACGGAAAATATCGAGGTTCAGCCGAATCGCAGTTAGACTGGAGAGCCGACACCAACCGCGTTGGGAAAAGGCTCGGTGAATGATGATGATGATCGAATTACTTTGGTACTATTCGTTAACTTTTACTTGTGTTTTCTTGAACTATTATTATAGACTACCGCGTGGTAATTTGGATTTTTTTCTCGTTGCCGTCGCGCCGCGTCATATTTTTAACAATTCACACAATATCTTTATAAATTGTAGCCTATGTGTTATTCTGATGTATAAGCTATATTATTGTATTCATTAAAATCCATTCAGTAGTTTTTACCTGAAAGAGTAACAAACATCCATCCATCCATACATACATACATACTCACAAACTTTCGCGTTTATAATATTAGTAGGATTTAGAAAAAAAAAATCAGACTTTATTTTAAATATTTTCTATCTTTTAAAAAGTTACGAATAAGAATACTTAATTTAGAAGTAATATGAATATAGCCTAGTTCTAGTATAGTATTTTTAGGGTTGCGTGCCCATGCAATCAATGCATCTATGCCAACGCAGCGGCAGTTTATTGATGCCCTTCTTAAAGAAATCAGTTGGACGGGACCTCGGGGGGGCAACAAATTCTTCAAAGGCATTTTGTACTGCCTCTCGGGTATTGAATATCTTTCCCGCCAATAAGTTATCCACATTCTGGAAAAACTAGTAGTCTGTAGGCGCAAGGTCTGGTGAGTATGGCGGATGACAGAGAGCTTCCAACCCCAGTTCTTGCAACTGGGAGACCGTCTGCTGTGCAGCATGAGGTCGCGCATTGTAGTGAAGGAGCAGCGGAGAGGAGCGATTGACCAATGCTGGTTGGAGATGTCCCAGCTTCTCCATCATTGTGTTCAGTTCTTCACAGTACGCATCTGCAGTAATGCTCACCCCGTTTGTGTGATAAATCACACCGGCGCTAGACCACCAAACAGTAACCATCACTTTTCTAGGGGTAAATTTAAATTTTCGTTTAGGGCATTGTTTAGGTGCTGAACCAGGATCCAACCAACTTGCTGAGAGCTTGCGGTTATCAAACAGAATCCATTTTTCATCGCAGGTAACAATGCGGTTCAAAATTCCTTCATTTGTGTGTCTGTTGAACAATGCAAGGCATGTCTCGACGCGTACTTCGCGCTGGCGATCATTGAGTTTTTTACCTTGCCAATTTGACGCAAACGGACCAATATTGTTTTGACGCTACTGCTAATTCAGCCGTAGATTGTGTATCATCGGCTTCCACAATCACCTTTAATTCGTCATTGTCGACCAAAGTCCAAACGGCAATTTCATAGGTAACCTATTATATAAGCCTAGATACGAGTATAATAGTAATAACAGTTCAGTCAATTAGTCAGATACTCGTATTATTGAGTCATTACCAAATACAATCTCAATTGTATCACTAACTCGCTATACGTGCCTCAAAAGGAAACACTGAACCCTTAATCACTTTGTTGTCCGTCTGTCTGTCAAGAACTTTATACTCAAGAACGGCCACATCAGTATTTGATATGAGTTTCAGCTTGATACCTGTAGTAAGCAGTAAGGCAGCAAATTCATATCAAATACTCATAGTACAATGGTTTTTAGACGTTTTTAGTTGATTTTAATATAAGTTTTTGGGACTCAAAGTCAGCCTGTGACCACGGCCCGATGTAACTCGGTCGAAACCTCATACTGCGTCACCCTTCGGGGATTAGGCGTGATATGTGTGTCTGTGTAAATTGAAATATTTAAGATGGATTTGAACCACCAGTTGTTCCCTTTCCAGCTCAACCATTAGACCAAGGCACCTCAATAACTATTGAAATTTGCATTCATACAACAACAATGGAAGTTAATAAAAGTAATACTGATATTAGTTTCGATTCGCGACTCAAGGTGTCGCTTGTATCAATTGTTTGTTTTTAAAATATATCCATCTAATATTTTACATTATACACATTAATAGTGCGAAACGCCCAGGACTTTAATTAGCTGTGCCACAGCGGCTGGCACTTAAGATTATGTTGTCTTTCATCAACATCAACGGGTTTCAAATATTTTTTATCAAAATTACAATATAACTGCCACTTCTTATTAAATTCATTCGGCCATTTTGGACATAACCCATTATATGTGTGCCCGGTGAGGGCAATAGGCTTGCCCCCTATAACGTGGGACTAAAAATACTGGCAAATTGTGGGAGTGTAATGCACCACTGCCTACCCCTTTGGGGATATAGGCGTGATATGTGTGTGTGTATGTATGTATATTTTACAAACAATGTCCAAAAAAAAACACGCGAATACATTTTTTTCGCTACTTATTTTTATTTCTCACATGACAATTACTCTCTATATTATGAAATCGGTTTGAAACGTATTAAATCCTTACATCAATCGTGTTCACCGCTCAAGTGCTTTTGAGGTAACCGCTCGTGTCGACAATACTTGGAGCTTGAGATGGAAATTACAGAGCATTAAATTTAGCTATTACGCTTATAATATTTCCATTTTATTAACACTTGAGAACGTCTATGTTAGATTTTTAAAGTTTTTAAATACTGACGAATCGTACTTAAGTATTCAGATTTCTTTTTACCTACAATTTTTTTTTAAATATTTTTGGACATACTCACACAATGTCATCTAGCCCAAACTAAGCTATAAGCTTGTGCTATGGGATCTAGACGACTGATAAACAAACTTATATATTTCTAAATAGGTACGTAAATATTATACATAGAAGACACCCAAACTCCGAAACAAACATTTGTGGATCACACAAATAATTTAATAAAATAAGAAAATTAAAGATTATTTTGCCGCAGTATCTATACATATTAATGTTATAAAGCTAAAACAGTTTGATTGAACGCATTAATCTCAGGAACTACTGGTTACGGTAATAGGAACTGATACTATCGGAGAGAACAGTAATAAATAATGTTGCTAAACAGACATACGGAAGAAGTCGCGGGCATTTGCTAGATATTTGGTATTTTCTATATAATAAGAAAGTAATATAATGTTAATTTAGTTTTTGGCTAAAATGGTCGGATTGTGTTAATATTTTTACTACATAATTAAATTATACAAAACACAAACTTGAATTTTGCTGCATAAATAGTAAAGCTAATTATACCGCATTTATTAATCTGGTTTTAAAATCATAAAATATAAATTACGGAAAAAATCCAATGCAAATTTTTTATTAATCATTTTGCTACGACAGTAGCTATGCGGCTACGAGATACGTGGCTACAGCGCGCAGCGCTCGTAGACCCACGACGCGTTCACGCCTCGATACACAAGAAAGTGCTTCCTGAAATAAATCCCGACATTTTTCCCAACATTTGGTATTTTTACGAGAAAATGTATTTAGAAGGGTATTTATCCAACTCTCAATGTAATGGTTAATAAAACCATTACATTGAGAGTGACAAAGAAATTTAAATATAAAACGTTTGTAATAGACTTTATCCTTTGTAGAAAAGACGTTAAGAGGATTTCGACATACTGAGTTTTCTGAAATTTTTTACCCTAATTTGTACCCGATTGGGCAGAGAAATGAATCTTAATATTTCACTGAAACGCCTTTGTCCACTGAAGGGCTATACAAAGGTAGACACTAAACAGACAGACACACATCACGACTATATCCCTGATGGGGTAGGCAGAGATGCATTAAACACCCAAACATTGCCAGTGAATTTTTCAGATCCATGTTTCTGGGGCAACAGTCAAACAAAGAATCAAAAAATGCAAAAAATCAAATAGAGCATTACTAAAGCTTACTCGGTGAAAAATAACAACAAAGTAATACAATTCAAACGTAAGCCTCTATTTTTGTCCGGCGCAGGCTTTTTATTCATGATATTTTAATATATTCATTCGATATTCATTCGATATTTTAATGATAAATTTGTTTGGCGTTGACAACAAAGGTCAAATTGTCTAACGGCTTGTTCCTGAATTGAGATTTTGAAGTTGAGCATCCACAGAGTACGCCTAATGTCAAAAATCAGGAACAAATCACATTTGACGTGCTCAACGGATAATTAACTTCAAATTCTTAATTCAGAAACCGGCCGGAAGTAATAATAATAATAAATAATAAATATTATTGGACATTTTCTCACAACGTCATCTAACCCAAACTAAGCTATAAGCTTGTGCTATGGGATCTAGACAACTGATAACTAGGTATGCAATACATTCTGCTGTTACAATAATTGAGCTGAGTTTGTCGATCCGGGTCGAACTCCTAAACGACTGGACCGATCTTTATGAATTCAGATATATGCACTCACGCTGATGGTCACTATGACCGTGCCAAATTTCAAAAAGATCGGTCCAGTCGTTTAGGAGGAGTTCGATCCCAAAAAAAATACACGAGTCGCCTAAGAAAGAATATATACTATAATACTTATATACTATAGATACGTATTTCTAAATACGTAAATAATATATATAAAAATACCCAAACTCCGAAACAAATATTTGTGGATCACACAAATATTTGATTCGACCCGGGATCGAACCAGAGACCCGGAGTCGAAAGCCGATGCGCTACCGACCACGCCACCGAAGCAGTCATCTATCTATATATTTAATACAACAATTTGTCTGTCTGTCCGTCCGTCGCGTTTTTCAATTATAATTAATAATACATACATTTGCATGAAATATTAAAGTATTCTTTTATATTTGAGGCGATACAAAGCTCGCCGGGATAACTAGTTTATCTTAAAGTACAATTAAAGTATATTGTTTTGTATGTACATACTCAGAATCCGATCAATAGATATTTAACCGATAGTACAGTACAGAATAAAAAAACCGATCAAATGCTAATCGGACTCGTGCACCGAGGGTTCCGTAAAAACCTAAAAAAATATGCTTTTCGCAATTTTTCTAACTGTGTTATATGATTGAACGGAGCGAAGCGAAGCTCAATCTTAGGCGGCAAATGTAAATCGTTTGTGTGCCAACTCCTCCGATACGGCTTGACTGATTTTGACCAAATTTGGCATGCTGGTCGCCATCATACCCGGGAGTGCATACCTCTGAAATCATGAAAATAGAACTGACCACGGAGCAATAATCACCAAAAATGTCCTGGATATCACCGAAAAACCAGATGATTAAATGGTTGCCATGGAAACACGTGCGTCAACAATGAAAATATAATATTTTTTCATTCGATTAATTAATTTAAGTGTTCGATTCTGATTCTGATATGTAATAAAAACATTTGTTCCGCTCAAAATTTGCTATTAGTAGCATGCATTGCATACCTAGTTATATGACGTTGCTTCGTACCATATTTCTGTTCCGAGAAATACCTCGTAGGTTTCGATTCCCTTGCGAGTGTCGAAAATTTGCAGCTTAAGGGGCTGTATCTTTTGATTGCGTTGGCTTAGCATTTTTTTCATAGCTACAAGGAACCGTAGACGTGAGTTATAATAGTTCAGTGCGGGACTTAAGTGGGCTACTCATCAGTGGGCGTATTAAGATAATAATATTACTAGTAGTTCTGCATACAGTAGACCTCGCGTTATTTTCGTGTCCCTAACATCCTTTTGGGACGTGGTCTGGTGGCTGACTTTCCATGCGCACCAACAGACGTACCAGCAAAAAAGGAAATGAGAAATGATCATTTTCTCCGCATTTCTTCCCCATTTTAAAATGGGGAACATTAACAACACATCCAATTCGCCAGTTGAAACATATCCCACTCACCCTAGCGAACACGAAAACATCCCCTTATTTGAACATGCAAATATATATATATATATAAAAACATCGTCTTATGAGATGAGAAATGATCATTTTCTCCGCATTTCTTCCCCATTTTTCAAAATACTCTCCTCTATATTTTAAACATTTTTTCATGCGATCGAACCATTTTTTAAAACAGGAGGACCACAGATCTGAAGGCATGTTTTCTACGTGAACACTATCACTGCCTCTTCGGAGTTGGTAAAAGTGAAACCTCTTATCAAATCTTTGATTTTGGGGAATCCGGATGGGCTTGGAAGGTGTGAAGTTGCAAAGGTGTCCACGCATGTAGCGTCGCACACCACAGGCCAAATTCAATTAAAAACTTTGTTTCAGTTTTCACTTGATTATTATTCACAAATAAATTTAGATTGTGCTATGAGTGAACTAGATTACTAAACACACAACTCCTTTTCGTTCTTGTTAGCACACAGTGAGGTGAACCCCAAATCATTCAGTCATTCCACTTGTTCAGAATTGATGTTAACTAATGGAAAATACTGCCGTACCTCAGTTTACTACCTACCGGCTATAGATCGCCATAACGATTAATGGTCACAACGCAATTTGAATTTCAAATCAAAGTCCGTGGTCGTGTTAAAAGATTCAGAGCCGACCCCATTTCAAGGGCTGACAAAAACAGGTTCGGCAAAAATTTCAAGAAGGTAGTTAAATGTTAAAGGTACATGACGTTGAAATGGAAAAACCGGGCAAGTGCGAGACTGGCTCGCGCACAAACGGTTCGATAACAAAACTGTAAAAAATCACATTTATTGTATGGTAGCCCACTTAAATATTTATTATATTCTGTTTCGTATTTGCTGTTATAGAGGCAACAGAAATACATCACCTGTGAAATTTCAACTTTCTAACAATCACGG
Organism: Nudaria mundana; assembly: GCA_963556515.1. Classification (NCBI taxonomy): domain Eukaryota; kingdom Metazoa; phylum Arthropoda; class Insecta; order Lepidoptera; family Erebidae; genus Nudaria; species Nudaria mundana. Next base: position 4,739,146 of record OY748312.1, read on the forward strand.
TTCATGAGATACAGCCCAAGACAGACGGACGGACAGCGAAGACTCAGTTATAGGGTTCCCGTCTTACCCTTTGGGTACGGAATCCTAAAAAGGTTGACGTATGTTGTATTAGAGAAGTAAATTCTTTTGAGATTTCCAATTCAATTATCCTCGGGGTTGGATTTATTTGTGATATTTTTAGACTTTATATAGGTATGTAAAGGTATGCCGTACGCGTAGCGGCGTAATTGAATCCAATTTACATTTAAAAAGAAACTTTAATAATATACAGTGTAGTTGGCATTACAATGAGTGGGTAATGAATTTCCAGTCTAGACTATTTCGATATTTTCTGTGAAGTGACTGCCAGATTATCTTCACAACCCATTGGCGATATAGAAGTTCTCTGGTCGCTTTGTTTTACTTGATAATTTCTCGTAAACTGTTGACTACCGGTCATCATCCAGCATGCGTTTTCCCAAACCAATTGAGGTCGGCTTTCCAGTCTAACTGTGATGTGGTTGAACTTCGATATTTTTATGTCTATAATCTCCTTAAGCTTATACCGGGTGTTACCTAAGGGTTATATCAACCCGAAGCCAGCACCATCAGCTGGTCGACCAGAACCCGTTTCGATATGTGGCGACCGCCAGACAACAAAAAAATAGTTCATAAAAAAAAACATTATAACCGAATAAAATACACACTTGTTTAAACAACACAAGCTAAAATCAGCTGCTTCGGTCATCGACATTAAATAGGTACAAATAATGCGCGCCTGTGAAAAACCTTCCGTTTCACTCCTGGTAGGACATTTTGTCTCTGTTTCGCATCAAGCGACGCCGAACGAACACGAAGCGCAAGGTCGAGTCACGAAGTTTCCTAGAATTTTATTTAAAATCATTTAGCAAGGTCACAGGTCAGTTCAGTTGCATTCTTCGCTTTGTGCAGTGAGGTAGCTAAATAATTGTTTAGAGTGTTAATTTGTGAGTTGTGTCAAGTTGTGTGTGATAGTGATTGTGTTGTGTAGTAATGGCTCTGAGGCATTTGTGTAGGAGGGAGTTGTAGTTTGATTTGAAATATCTTTTTAAATTTTTTGATGAAATTTTTTTTTCTCATTTGACGGTCGCCATATATCGAAACGGGTTATGGTTGACCAGCTGATGATGCTGGCTTCGGGTTGATATAACCCTTTCGTAACACCCTATATATTAGGTATGCTCCTTTAGAATAGAATATTCCTGATATAGTTACAATGCGCATAGCTTTATACTGTATGTATTTTATAAGAGTATTAATTAAACATCGTTACTACTAAAAGGTTGTGTTGTCCTTGATTCTCCATGTAAACTCCTAACATTTCATGGCAACCCTGCCAACATTTCAAAGCGAATTCCAACTGACCTTCACAACTCATTCTAAATACCCGTAACGACTGCCATAGATGGTTGTATGACAACCGGGACTGACGGCTTAACGTGCTCTCCGAGATACGGTTGACTACCGGTTACTTGTTGTACAGATTTTGATTACTATTAAACTAATTTCAACTCCAACTAACTGATCGTGCCTCTGCTGTTGTTGATTTTTTAAAATTACGCGGCGTGGACTCTTGCTAATCTGTACAGTAGTTTTTCCTTCCATGATTCCTTTTCTGATCCTTAAGTCCTTGGTAGGACCTCACTCATGTCCATACTGTAGAGATGTAGGATTTTACATTTGTCCTTATTGCAATTTAGGGTCTTACAAAATGGTTAGTATCTGTTGTATGGTGCTCGGTTACGGCAATATGCTTACACCTTATTCATCTGAGAGAATAGATGTAGGTGTTATTTGCTTCTGCCTACTCATTCGGGAAAAAAGAATATTATAATTATATTATTATTATAATTATAAAACAATGGTAAGTAAAAATTTTTTTAAGAAAAAACTTTTTAGCATTAATTAATAGCATTAATTTTTCGCAGAATCAAAAGGACAACAAAACGTCGACAATTGTTTCGCCTCTAAACGAGGCATTATCAAGACTGTCTCAGAGAGAACAGCAAAATTCGTGGTTGGAACGTGTTTGCTTATAAGTAAACGCGTGCAAATTTCATTATCGCGATGTAGGATTCTTTACAATAACCAATGTGGGTAGAAACCTCAGATCATGCTAACTAAGTTCCAAAAATAGGTATTCACCAATACTTGACCTTATCTGTTTGATTTAATTACTGTCTCTTGATAAGTTGCATAGAAAACCCAAACAACACATACAAACCAACAACAGTTAATGTGTCTGTCTGTTCGCAAACAGATTAAGTAAGGGAGATGTGTGAAAATCTATTTGTTCATTGAGTAAGGTGTCCGCATCTCTTCTAACTATTTCTAGCCTTTCCCAAACACTTAACTTGAACCCTTTCTCACATAACCGTAAAACTTTAAAAGTGTTACTATTGTTCAAGGAATGACCAGTGTCAAGAAGATGCTTCGCGAAGAGGGACCTTTCGGGACAACCATTGCGGGACGCCGCTCTATGTTCCTTATATCTAATATCGAAGGACCTGCCAGTCTGTCCCACATACTTCAAACCACATTCATCACAACTCAACAAATAAACACCTGATCTGCGTGAGACCGACACCGAATCCTTGCCATTACACAGCTCCCTCAAGGCATTCTGAGTTCTAAAAGCAACAAATATATTACTTTCCCTCATGATCTTAGCTATACTCAACGAGACGGGACCCACGAACGGCAAACAGGCCGTGTACTTCCTAGGTGGATCTTGAATCGGATATAATAAATGAAAACTAGCCTTTCTACGTTTTTTATTTAATAATGAGTGAACCATTCCTACGTCATAGCCATTACTTTGTGCTATGTAGCAAATGATGGACAATTCTTCACCAAATGCCTGTGGGCTCAACGGTACCGCCAGTAACCTGCTCAGTAAGCTGTGGAAAGCTGCCATTTTATGTTGCCATGGATGATTGGATGAGTAAGGAATAACTGTGTCTGTAACTGTTGGTTTCCTATAGATACGGAACTCATGAACACCGTTCCTTCTAGTAATTGAAAGGTCCAAGAAATTGAGAGTGGAATCTGACTCCAACTCTAGTGAAAAATCAATTCTAGGGTGTACTGAGTTCAACTTGGAGACAAGGACACTGAGCTGACGTTTTGTTCCTGTCCAACATATAATAATATCATCCACATATCTAAAATAGTACAAGACATGAACGTTCCCAACTATGTGGTTAGTCTCGAATGCATCCATAAATATTTCAGCTATTAAAGGACTGAGTGGCGACCCCATAGCCAGACCATTCCTCTGTAGAAAAAAACTGTTGTTGAACTGAAAGTAATTCTGAGTCATACACAATCTTGTTAGGTTATAAATTTCCTCTATTTTATTAAAATTTACCCTTTTTATTGTTAATTTGTGTCTCAAAATATCTAATACTTCATTATACGGTACGTTAGTGAATAAACTTTTCACGTCCAAAGACACAAGTTGAGCATTGGACGGTAACTTAATATTTTTAATCTTGTTTATGAGGTCAGTACTATTTTTTATAGAAAATTTTGGGTTAAAATCTATTGCTTCTTTAATGATTGTGTTCAAAAACTTCGACAAATTATATGCCGGCGCGCCCCTGTATGCGACAACAGGTCTAATTGGGCACCCTTCCTTGTGTATTTTTGGAAGGCCATAAAACAACGGACAACTGGGATTCATGTTTATCAAAGTTTTATGCAACGAAGAGTTCTCAGGGAATAAATAAGACGTGGATTTCAAAGCAAGCTTTAGTTCTGCCTGGAACTTAGCTGTAGGATTGAAGGTTAAGTGTTGAAAATCATCAGATGAAATGATGTCATTGACTCTTGCCATGTAATCCTCCCTCGGGATCAAAACCACGGTGTTACCCTTATCAGCCTTACTCAGAACCACATCCCCGTCCCTAAGTTTGTTGCGAATCGACCTTTGTACAGTCAATTCGGAGTTAAAAGTACCAGACAAACAAACAGAATCGATTTTTTGTGCAACCAGTGCCTTCAACATTATGTCACCCTTATTTCTAATGATTGCCACCTCCGCATCTACTGCCAAAGGTTCTAAAGATTTTTTATTGTTAAATGATTTAGGTATGGAATATTTTAAGCCCTTATTTAAAAGGGACACCTCACTGTTGCTGAGATGAATATCAGAAAGGTTCTTGATTCTGGGGTAAAATGTATGATTAGAAAACACCTGCTCCCTTCGATCAAAAAACTCGCCTCTACCCACCCTTAGATTAAATAATTTTTTTGATTGTATTAAAAATTTTTTATGTATAAATTTAGAAGCTAAATCTCGTGCCTTTTTATCCAACAAATCAAATTCTACTCTGTGTAAACTGAATGACAACTCAGAGTGTAGAACCTTTAAATGCCACTTCAAATTGTCTCTCACTCTAAATAAACTCCTAATTTCTGAGTTTAGCCACACTGTTTTTGCTTTTAAAATAGAATTCCTAGCCGACACTGAGTTATTGTTTGTTTTTAGGCAGATGTACCTTGGAAACACCCCAAAGCGCTTACACTCTTGATTGAACCAAAGATTTTGACTTGCTGTTCTGTGGAGCTTGATCAATTTTATATATAGTTTAGCCTGGGTAGTGATGCACACTGATCTCAAATATTGGATAGAAACAGGCGTTACTTGGCGAAAATCCATGACAAAACAATGGTAAGTAAAAATTTTTTTAAGAAAAAACTTTTTAGCATTAATTAATAGCATTAATTTTTCGCAGAATCAAAAGGACAACAAAACGTCGACAATTGTTTCGCCTCTAAACGAGGCATTATCAAGACTGTCTCAGAGAGAACAGCAAAATTCGTGGTTGGAACGTGTTTGCTTATAAGTAAACGCGTGCAAATTTCATTATCGCGATGTAGGATTCTTTACAATAACCAATGTGGGTAGAAACCTCAGATCATGCTAACTAAGTTCCAAAAATAGGTATTCACCAATACTTGACCTTATCTGTTTGATTTAATTACTGTCTCTTGATAAGTTGCATAGAAAACCCAAACAACACATACAAACCAACAACAGTTAATGTGTCTGTCTGTTCGCAAACAGATTAAGTAAGGGAGATGTGTGAAAATCTATTTGTTCATTGAGTAAGGTGTCCGCATCTCTTCTAACTATTTCTAGCCTTTCCCAAACACTTAACTTGAACCCTTTCTCACATAACCGTAAAACTTTAAAAGTGTTACTATTGTTCAAGGAATGACCAGTGTCAAGAAGATGCTTCGCGAAGAGGGACCTTTCGGGACAACCATTGCGGGACGCCGCTCTATGTTCCTTATATCTAATATCGAAGGACCTGCCAGTCTGTCCCACATACTTCAAACCACATTCATCACAACTCAACAAATAAACACCTGATCTGCGTGAGACCGACACCGAATCCTTGCCATTACACAGCTCCCTCAAGGCATTCTGAGTTCTAAAAGCAACAAATATATTACTTTCCCTCATGATCTTAGCTATACTCAACGAGACGGGACCCACGAACGGCAAACAGGCCGTGTACTTCCTAGGTGGATCTTGAATCGGATATAATAAATGAAAACTAGCCTTTCTACGTTTTTTATTTAATAATGAGTGAACCATTCCTACGTCATAGCCATTACTTTGTGCTATGTAGCAAATGATGGACAATTCTTCACCAAATGCCTGTGGGCTCAACGGTACCGCCAGTAACCTGCTCAGTAAGCTGTGGAAAGCTGCCATTTTATGTTGCCATGGATGATTGGATGAGTAAGGAATAACTGTGTCTGTAACTGTTGGTTTCCTATAGATACGGAACTCATGAACACCGTTCCTTCTAGTAATTGAAAGGTCCAAGAAATTGAGAGTGGAATCTGACTCCAACTCTAGTGAAAAATCAATTCTAGGGTGTACTGAGTTCAACTTGGAGACAAGGACACTGAGCTGACGTTTTGTTCCTGTCCAACATATAATAATATCATCCACATATCTAAAATAGTACAAGACATGAACGTTCCCAACTATGTGGTTAGTCTCGAATGCATCCATAAATATTTCAGCTATTAAAGGACTGAGTGGCGACCCCATAGCCAGACCATTCCTCTGTAGAAAAAAACTGTTGTTGAACTGAAAGTAATTCTGAGTCATACACAATCTTGTTAGGTTATAAATTTCCTCTATTTTATTAAAATTTACCCTTTTTATTGTTAATTTGTGTCTCAAAATATCTAATACTTCATTATACGGTACGTTAGTGAATAAACTTTTCACGTCCAAAGACACAAGTTGAGCATTGGACGGTAACTTAATATTTTTAATCTTGTTTATGAGGTCAGTACTATTTTTTATAGAAAATTTTGGGTTAAAATCTATTGCTTCTTTAATGATTGTGTTCAAAAACTTCGACAAATTATATGCCGGCGCGCCCCTGTATGCGACAACAGGTCTAATTGGGCACCCTTCCTTGTGTATTTTTGGAAGGCCATAAAACAACGGACAACTGGGATTCATGTTTATCAAAGTTTTATGCAACGAAGAGTTCTCAGGGAATAAATAAGACGTGGATTTCAAAGCAAGCTTTAGTTCTGCCTGGAACTTAGCTGTAGGATTGAAGGTTAAGTGTTGAAAATCATCAGATGAAATGATGTCATTGACTCTTGCCATGTAATCCTCCCTCGGGATCAAAACCACGGTGTTACCCTTATCAGCCTTACTCAGAACCACATCCCCGTCCCTAAGTTTGTTGCGAATCGACCTTTGTACAGTCAATTCGGAGTTAAAAGTACCAGACAAACAAACAGAATCGATTTTTTGTGCAACCAGTGCCTTCAACATTATGTCACCCTTATTTCTAATGATTGCCACCTCCGCATCTACTGCCAAAGGTTCTAAAGATTTTTTATTGTTAAATGATTTAGGTATGGAATATTTTAAGCCCTTATTTAAAAGGGACACCTCACTGTTGCTGAGATGAATATCAGAAAGGTTCTTGATTCTGGGGTAAAATGTATGATTAGAAAACACCTGCTCCCTTCGATCAAAAAACTCGCCTCTACCCACCCTTAGATTAAATAATTTTTTTGATTGTATTAAAAATTTTTTATGTATAAATTTAGAAGCTAAATCTCGTGCCTTTTTATCCAACAAATCAAATTCTACTCTGTGTAAACTGAATGACAACTCAGAGTGTAGAACCTTTAAATGCCACTTCAAATTGTCTCTCACTCTAAATAAACTCCTAATTTCTGAGTTTAGCCACACTGTTTTTGCTTTTAAAATAGAATTCCTAGCCGACACTGAGTTATTGTTTGTTTTTAGGCAGATGTACCTTGGAAACACCCCAAAGCGCTTACACTCTTGATTGAACCAAAGATTTTGACTTGCTGTTCTGTGGAGCTTGATCAATTTTATATATAGTTTAGCCTGGGTAGTGATGCACACTGATCTCAAATATTGGATAGAAACAGGCGTTACTTGGCGAAAATCCATGACAAAACAATGGTAAGTAAAAATTTTTTTAAGAAAAAACTTTTTAGCATTAATTAATAGCATTAATTTTTCGCAGAATCAAAAGGACAACAAAACGTCGACAATTGTTTCGCCTCTAAACGAGGCATTATCAAGACTGTCTCAGAGAGAACAGCAAAATTCGTGGTTGGAACGTGTTTGCTTATAAGTAAACGCGTGCAAATTTCATTATCGCGATGTAGGATTCTTTACAATAACCAATGTGGGTAGAAACCTCAGATCATGCTAACTAAGTTCCAAAAATAGGTATTCACCAATACTTGACCTTATCTGTTTGATTTAATTACTGTCTCTTGATAAGTTGCATAGAAAACCCAAACAACACATACAAACCAACAACAGTTAATGTGTCTGTCTGTTCGCAAACAGATTAAGTAAGGGAGATGTGTGAAAATCTATTTGTTCATTGAGTAAGGTGTCCGCATCTCTTCTAACTATTTCTAGCCTTTCCCAAACACTTAACTTGAACCCTTTCTCACATAACCGTAAAACTTTAAAAGTGTTACTATTGTTCAAGGAATGACCAGTGTCAAGAAGATGCTTCGCGAAGAGGGACCTTTCGGGACAACCATTGCGGGACGCCGCTCTTTGTTCCTTATATCTAATATCGAAGGACCTGCCAGTCTGTCCCACATACTTCAAACCACATTCATCACAACTCAACAAATAAACACCTGATCTGCGTGAGACCGACACCGAATCCTTGCCATTACACAGCTCCCTCAAGGCATTCTGAGTTCTAAAAGCAACAAATATATTACTTTCCCTCATGATCTTAGCTATACTCAACGAGACGGGACCCACGAACGGCAAACAGGCCGTGTACTTCCTAGGTGGATCTTGAATCGGATATAATAAATGAAAACTAGCCTTTCTACGTTTTTTATTTAATAATGAGTGAACCATTCCTACGTCATAGCCATTACTTTGTGCTATGTAGCAAATGATGGACAATTCTTCACCAAATGCCTGTGGGCTCAACGGTACCGCCAGTAACCTGCTCAGTAAGCTGTGGAAAGCTGCCATTTTATGTTGCCATGGATGATTGGATGAGTAAGGAATAACTGTGTCTGTAACTGTTGGTTTCCTATAGATACGGAACTCATGAACACCGTTCCTTCTAGTAATTGAAAGGTCCAAGAAATTGAGAGTGGAATCTGACTCCAACTCTAGTGAAAAATCAATTCTAGGGTGTACTGAGTTCAACTTGGAGACAAGGACACTGAGCTGACGTTTTGTTCCTGTCCAACATATAATAATATCATCCACATATCTAAAATAGTACAAGACATGAACGTTCCCAACTATGTGGTTAGTCTCGAATGCATCCATAAATATTTCAGCTATTAAAGGACTGAGTGGCGACCCCATAGCCAGACCATTCCTCTGTAGAAAAAAACTGTTGTTGAACTGAAAGTAATTCTGAGTCATACACAATCTTGTTAGGTTATAAATTTCCTCTATTTTATTAAAATTTACCCTTTTTATTGTTAATTTGTGTCTCAAAATATCTAATACTTCATTATACGGTACGTTAGTGAATAAACTTTTCACGTCCAAAGACACAAGTTGAGCATTGGACGGTAACTTAATATTTTTAATCTTGTTTATGAGGTCAGTACTATTTTTTATAGAAAATTTTGGGTTAAAATCTATTGCTTCTTTAATGATTGTGTTCAAAAACTTCGACAAATTATATGCCGGCGCGCCCCTGTATGCGACAACAGGTCTAATTGGGCACCCTTCCTTGTGTATTTTTGGAAGGCCATAAAACAACGGACAACTGGGATTCATGTTTATCAAAGTTTTATGCAACGAAGAGTTCTCAGGGAATAAATAAGACGTGGATTTCAAAGCAAGCTTTAGTTCTGCCTGGAACTTAGCTGTAGGATTGAAGGTTAAGTGTTGAAAATCATCAGATGAAATGATGTCATTGACTCTTGCCATGTAATCCTCCCTCGGGATCAAAACCACGGTGTTACCCTTATCAGCCTTACTCAGAACCACATCCCCGTCCCTAAGTTTGTTGCGAATCGACCTTTGTACAGTCAATTCGGAGTTAAAAGTACCAGACAAACAAACAGAATCGATTTTTTGTGCAACCAGTGCCTTCAACATTATGTCACCCTTATTTCTAATGATTGCCACCTCCGCATCTACTGCCAAAGGTTCTAAAGATTTTTTATTGTTAAATGATTTAGGTATGGAATATTTTAAGCCCTTATTTAAAAGGGACACCTCACTGTTGCTGAGATGAATATCAGAAAGGTTCTTGATTCTGGGGTAAAATGTATGATTAGAAAACACCTGCTCCCTTCGATCAAAAAACTCGCCTCTACCCACCCTTAGATTAAATAATTTTTTTGATTGTATTAAAAATTTTTTATGTATAAATTTAGAAGCTAAATCTCGTGCCTTTTTATCCAACAAATCAAATTCTACTCTGTGTAAACTGAATGACAACTCAGAGTGTAGAACCTTTAAATGCCACTTCAAATTGTCTCTCACTCTAAATAAACTCCTAATTTCTGAGTTTAGCCACACTGTTTTTGCTTTTAAAATAGAATTCCTAGCCGACACTGAGTTATTGTTTGTTTTTAGGCAGATGTACCTTGGAAACACCCCAAAGCGCTTACACTCTTGATTGAACCAAAGATTTTGACTTGCTGTTCTGTGGAGCTTGATCAATTTTATATATAGTTTAGCCTGGGTAGTGATGCACACTGATCTCAAATATTGGATAGAAACAGGCGTTACTTGGCGAAAATCCATGACAAAACAATGGTAAGTAAAAATTTTTTTAAGAAAAAACTTTTTAGCATTAATTAATAGCATTAATTTTTCGCAGAATCAAAAGGACAACAAAACGTCGACAATTGTTTCGCCTCTAAACGAGGCATTATCAAGACTGTCTCAGAGAGAACAGCAAAATTCGTGGTTGGAACGTGTTTGCTTATAAGTAAACGCGTGCAAATTTCATTATCGCGATGTAGGATTCTTTACAATAACCAATGTGGGTAGAAACCTCAGATCATGCTAACTAAGTTCCAAAAATAGGTATTCACCAATACTTGACCTTATCTGTTTGATTTAATTACTGTCTCTTGATAAGTTGCATAGAAAACCCAAACAACACATACAAACCAACAACAGTTAATGTGTCTGTCTGTTCGCAAACAGATTAAGTAAGGGAGATGTGTGAAAATCTATTTGTTCATTGAGTAAGGTGTCCGCATCTCTTCTAACTATTTCTAGCCTTTCCCAAACACTTAACTTGAACCCTTTCTCACATAACCGTAAAACTTTAAAAGTGTTACTATTGTTCAAGGAATGACCAGTGTCAAGAAGATGCTTCGCGAAGAGGGACCTTTCGGGACAACCATTGCGGGACGCCGCTCTATGTTCCTTATATCTAATATCGAAGGACCTGCCAGTCTGTCCCACATACTTCAAACCACATTCATCACAACTCAACAAATAAACACCTGATCTGCGTGAGACCGACACCGAATCCTTGCCATTACACAGCTCCCTCAAGGCATTCTGAGTTCTAAAAGCAACAAATATATTACTTTCCCTCATGATCTTAGCTATACTCAACGAGACGGGACCCACGAACGGCAAACAGGCCGTGTACTTCCTAGGTGGATCTTGAATCGGATATAATAAATGAAAACTAGCCTTTCTACGTTTTTTATTTAATAATGAGTGAACCATTCCTACGTCATAGCCATTACTTTGTGCTATGTAGCAAATGATGGACAATTCTTCACCAAATGCCTGTGGGCTCAACGGTACCGCCAGTAACCTGCTCAGTAAGCTGTGGAAAGCTGCCATTTTATGTTGCCATGGATGATTGGATGAGTAAGGAATAACTGTGTCTGTAACTGTTGGTTTCCTATAGATACGGAACTCATGAACACCGTTCCTTCTAGTAATTGAAAGGTCCAAGAAATTGAGAGTGGAATCTGACTCCAACTCTAGTGAAAAATCAATTCTAGGGTGTACTGAGTTCAACTTGGAGACAAGGACACTGAGCTGACGTTTTGTTCCTGTCCAACATATAATAATATCATCCACATATCTAAAATAGTACAAGACATGAACGTTCCCAACTATGTGGTTAGTCTCGAATGCATCCATAAATATTTCAGCTATTAAAGGACTGAGTGGCGACCCCATAGCCAGACCATTCCTCTGTAGAAAAAAACTGTTGTTGAACTGAAAGTAATTCTGAGTCATACACAATCTTGTTAGGTTATAAATTTCCTCTATTTTATTAAAATTTACCCTTTTTATTGTTAATTTGTGTCTCAAAATATCTAATACTTCATTATACGGTACGTTAGTGAATAAACTTTTCACGTCCAAAGACACAAGTTGAGCATTGGACGGTAACTTAATATTTTTAATCTTGTTTATGAGGTCAGTACTATTTTTTATAGAAAATTTTGGGTTAAAATCTATTGCTTCTTTAATGATTGTGTTCAAAAACTTCGACAAATTATATGCCGGCGCGCCCCTGTATGCGACAACAGGTCTAATTGGGCACCCTTCCTTGTGTATTTTTGGAAGGCCATAAAACAACGGACAACTGGGATTCATGTTTATCAAAGTTTTATGCAACGAAGAGTTCTCAGGGAATAAATAAGACGTGGATTTCAAAGCAAGCTTTAGTTCTGCCTGGAACTTAGCTGTAGGATTGAAGGTTAAGTGTTGAAAATCATCAGATGAAATGATGTCATTGACTCTTGCCATGTAATCCTCCCTCGGGATCAAAACCACGGTGTTACCCTTATCAGCCTTACTCAGAACCACATCCCCGTCCCTAAGTTTGTTGCGAATCGACCTTTGTACAGTCAATTCGGAGTTAAAAGTACCAGACAAACAAACAGAATCGATTTTTTGTGCAACCAGTGCCTTCAACATTATGTCACCCTTATTTCTAATGATTGCCACCTCCGCATCTACTGCCAAAGGTTCTAAAGATTTTTTATTGTTAAATGATTTAGGTATGGAATATTTTAAGCCCTTATTTAAAAGGGACACCTCACTGTTGCTGAGATGAATATCAGAAAGGTTCTTGATTCTGGGGTAAAATGTATGATTAGAAAACACCTGCTCCCTTCGATCAAAAAACTCGCCTCTACCCACCCTTAGATTAAATAATTTTTTTGATTGTATTAAAAATTTTTTATGTATAAATTTAGAAGCTAAATCTCGTGCCTTTTTATCCAACAAATCAAATTCTACTCTGTGTAAACTGAATGACAACTCAGAGTGTAGAACCTTTAAATGCCACTTCAAATTGTCTCTCACTCTAAATAAACTCCTAATTTCTGAGTTTAGCCACACTGTTTTTGCTTTTAAAATAGAATTCCTAGCCGACACTGAGTTATTGTTTGTTTTTAGGCAGATGTACCTTGGAAACACCCCAAAGCGCTTACACTCTTGATTGAACCAAAGATTTTGACTTGCTGTTCTGTGGAGCTTGATCAATTTTATATATAGTTTAGCCTGGGTAGTGATGCACACTGATCTCAAATATTGGATAGAAACAGGCGTTACTTGGCGAAAATCCATGACAAAACAATGGTAAGTAAAAATTTTTTTAAGAAAAAACTTTTTAGCATTAATTAATAGCATTAATTTTTCGCAGAATCAAAAGGACAACAAAACGTCGACAATTGTTTCGCCTCTAAACGAGGCATTATCAAGACTGTCTCAGAGAGAACAGCAAAATTCGTGGTTGGAACGTGTTTGCTTATAAGTAAACGCGTGCAAATTTCATTATCGCGATGTAGGATTCTTTACAATAACCAATGTGGGTAGAAACCTCAGATCATGCTAACTAAGTTCCAAAAATAGGTATTCACCAATACTTGACCTTATCTGTTTGATTTAATTACTGTCTCTTGATAAGTTGCATAGAAAACCCAAACAACACATACAAACCAACAACAGTTAATGTGTCTGTCTGTTCGCAAACAGATTAAGTAAGGGAGATGTGTGAAAATCTATTTGTTCATTGAGTAAGGTGTCCGCATCTCTTCTAACTATTTCTAGCCTTTCCCAAACACTTAACTTGAACCCTTTCTCACATAACCGTAAAACTTTAAAAGTGTTACTATTGTTCAAGGAATGACCAGTGTCAAGAAGATGCTTCGCGAAGAGGGACCTTTCGGGACAACCATTGCGGGACGCCGCTCTATGTTCCTTATATCTAATATCGAAGGACCTGCCAGTCTGTCCCACATACTTCAAACCACATTCATCACAACTCAACAAATAAACACCTGATCTGCGTGAGACCGACACCGAATCCTTGCCATTACACAGCTCCCTCAAGGCATTCTGAGTTCTAAAAGCAACAAATATATTACTTTCCCTCATGATCTTAGCTATACTCAACGAGACGGGACCCACGAACGGCAAACAGGCCGTGTACTTCCTAGGTGGATCTTGAATCGGATATAATAAATGAAAACTAGCCTTTCTACGTTTTTTATTTAATAATGAGTGAACCATTCCTACGTCATAGCCATTACTTTGTGCTATGTAGCAAATGATGGACAATTCTTCACCAAATGCCTGTGGGCTCAACGGTACCGCCAGTAACCTGCTCAGTAAGCTGTGGAAAGCTGCCATTTTATGTTGCCATGGATGATTGGATGAGTAAGGAATAACTGTGTCTGTAACTGTTGGTTTCCTATAGATACGGAACTCATGAACACCGTTCCTTCTAGTAATTGAAAGGTCCAAGAAATTGAGAGTGGAATCTGACTCCAACTCTAGTGAAAAATCAATTCTAGGGTGTACTGAGTTCAACTTGGAGACAAGGACACTGAGCTGACGTTTTGTTCCTGTCCAACATATAATAATATCATCCACATATCTAAAATAGTACAAGACATGAACGTTCCCAACTATGTGGTTAGTCTCGAATGCATCCATAAATATTTCAGCTATTAAAGGACTGAGTGGCGACCCCATAGCCAGACCATTCCTCTGTAGAAAAAAACTGTTGTTGAACTGAAAGTAATTCTGAGTCATACACAATCTTGTTAGGTTATAAATTTCCTCTATTTTATTAAAATTTACCCTTTTTATTGTTAATTTGTGTCTCAAAATATCTAATACTTCATTATACGGTACGTTAGTGAATAAACTTTTCACGTCCAAAGACACAAGTTGAGCATTGGACGGTAACTTAATATTTTTAATCTTGTTTATGAGGTCAGTACTATTTTTTATAGAAAATTTTGGGTTAAAATCTATTGCTTCTTTAATGATTGTGTTCAAAAACTTCGACAAATTATATGCCGGCGCGCCCCTGTATGCGACAACAGGTCTAATTGGGCACCCTTCCTTGTGTATTTTTGGAAGGCCATAAAACAACGGACAACTGGGATTCATGTTTATCAAAGTTTTATGCAACGAAGAGTTCTCAGGGAATAAATAAGAAAGAAAAGTACCAGACAGTTTTAACTCCGAATTGACTGTACAAAGGTCGATTCGCAACAAACTTAGGGACGGGGATGTGGTTCTGAGTAAGGCTGATAAGGGTAACACCGTGGTTTTGATCCCGAGGGAGGATTACATGGCAAGAGTCAATGACATCATTTCATCTGATGATTTTCAACACTTAACCTTCAATCCTACAGCTAAGTTCCAGGCAGAACTAAAGCTTGCTTTGAAATCCACGTCTTATTTATTCCCTGAGAACTCTTCGTTGCATAAAACTTTGATAAACATGAATCCCAGTTGTCCGTTGTTTTATGGCCTTCCAAAAATACACAAGGAAGGGTGCCCAATTAGACCTGTTGTCGCATACAGGGGCGCGCCGGCATATAATTTGTCGAAGTTTTTGAACACAATCATTAAAGAAGCAATAGATTTTAACCCAAAATTTTCTATAAAAAATAGTACTGACCTCATAAACAAGATTAAAAATATTAAGTTACCGTCCAATGCTCAACTTGTGTCTTTGGACGTGAAAAGTTTATTCACTAACGTACCGTATAATGAAGTATTAGATATTTTGAGACACAAATTAACAATAAAAAGGGTAAATTTTAATAAAATAGAGGAAATTTATAACCTAACAAGATTGTGTATGACTCAGAATTACTTTCAGTTCAACAACAGTTTTTTTCTACAGAGGAATGGTCTGGCTATGGGGTCGCCACTCAGTCCTTTAATAGCTGAAATATTTATGGATGCATTCGAGACTAACCACATAGTTGGGAACGTTCATGTCTTGTACTATTTTAGATATGTGGATGATATTATTATATGTTGGACAGGAACAAAACGTCAGCTCAGTGTCCTTGTCTCCAAGTTGAACTCAGTACACCCTAGAATTGATTTTTCACTAGAGTTGGAGTCAGATTCCACTCTCAATTTCTTGGACCTT
Source organism: Nudaria mundana (assembly GCA_963556515.1). Classification (NCBI taxonomy): domain Eukaryota; kingdom Metazoa; phylum Arthropoda; class Insecta; order Lepidoptera; family Erebidae; genus Nudaria; species Nudaria mundana. Next base: position 4,755,093 of record OY748312.1, read on the forward strand.
TCAATTACTAGAAGGAACGGTGTTCATGAGTTCCGTATCTATAGGAAACCAACAGTTACAGACACAGTTATTCCTTACTCATCCAATCATCCATGGCAACATAAAATGGCAGCTTTCCACAGCTTACTGAGCAGGTTACTGGCGGTACCGTTGAGCCCACAGGCATTTGGTGAAGAATTGTCCATCATTTGCTACATAGCACAAAGTAATGGCTATGACGTAGGAATGGTTCACTCATTATTAAATAAAAAACGTAGAAAGGCTAGTTTTCATTTATTATATCCGATTCAAGATCCACCTAGGAAGTACACGGCCTGTTTGCCGTTCGTGGGTCCCGTCTCGTTGAGTATAGCTAAGATCATGAGGGAAAGTAATATATTTGTTGCTTTTAGAACTCAGAATGCCTTGAGGGAGCTGTGTAATGGCAAGGATTCGGTGTCGGTCTCACGCAGATCAGGTGTTTATTTGTTGAGTTGTGATGAATGTGGTTTGAAGTATGTGGGACAGACTGGCAGGTCCTTCGATATTAGATATAAGGAACATAGAGCGGCGTCCCGCAATGGTTGTCCCGAAAGGTCCCTCTTCGCGAAGCATCTTCTTGACACTGGTCATTCCTTGAACAATAGTAACACTTTTAAAGTTTTACGGTTATGTGAGAAAGGGTTCAAGTTAAGTGTTTGGGAAAGGCTAGAAATAGTTAGAAGAGATGCGGACACCTTACTCAATGAACAAATAGATTTTCACACATCTCCCTTACTTAATCTGTTTGCGAACAGACAGACACATTAACTGTTGTTGGTTTGTATGTGTTGTTTGGGTTTTCTATGCAACTTATCAAGAGACAGTAATTAAATCAAACAGATAAGGTCAAGTATTGGTGAATACCTATTTTTGGAACTTAGTTAGCATGATCTGAGGTTTCTACCCACATTGGTTATTGTAAAGAATCCTACATCGCGATAATGAAATTTGCACGCGTTTACTTATAAGCAAACACGTTCCAACCACGAATTTTGCTGTTCTCTCTGAGACAGTCTTGATAATGCCTCGTTTAGAGGCGAAACAATTGTCGACGTTTTGTTGTCCTTTTGATTCTGCGAAAAATTAATGCTATTAATTAATGCTAAAAAGTTTTTTCTTAAAAAAATTTTTACTTACCATTGTTTTGTCATGGATTTTCGCCAAGTAACGCCTGTTTCTATCCAATATTTGAGATCAGTGTGCATCACTACCCAGGCTAAACTATATATAAAATTGATCAAGCTCCACAGAACAGCAAGTCAAAATCTTTGGTTCAATCAAGAGTGTAAGCGCTTTGGGGTGTTTCCAAGGTACATCTGCCTAAAAACAAACAATAACTCAGTGTCGGCTAGGAATTCTATTTTAAAAGCAAAAACAGTGTGGCTAAACTCAGAAATTAGGAGTTTATTTAGAGTGAGAGACAATTTGAAGTGGCATTTAAAGGTTCTACACTCTGAGTTGTCATTCAGTTTACACAGAGTAGAATTTGATTTGTTGGATAAAAAGGCACGAGATTTAGCTTCTAAATTTATACATAAAAAATTTTTAATACAATCAAAAAAATTATTTAATCTAAGGGTGGGTAGAGGCGAGTTTTTTGATCGAAGGGAGCAGGTGTTTTCTAATCATACATTTTACCCCAGAATCAAGAACCTTTCTGATATTCATCTCAGCAACAGTGAGGTGTCCCTTTTAAATAAGGGCTTAAAATATTCCATACCTAAATCATTTAACAATAAAAAATCTTTAGAACCTTTGGCAGTAGATGCGGAGGTGGCAATCATTAGAAATAAGGGTGACATAATGTTGAAGGCACTGGTTGCACAAAAAATCGATTCTGTTTGTTTGTCTGGTACTTTTAACTCCGAATTGACTGTACAAAGGTCGATTCGCAACAAACTTAGGGACGGGGATGTGGTTCTGAGTAAGGCTGATAAGGGTAACACCGTGGTTTTGATCCCGAGGGAGGATTACATGGCAAGAGTCAATGACATCATTTCATCTGATGATTTTCAACACTTAACCTTCAATCCTACAGCTAAGTTCCAGGCAGAACTAAAGCTTGCTTTGAAATCCACGTCTTATTTATTCCCTGAGAACTCTTCGTTGCATAAAACTTTGATAAACATGAATCCCAGTTGTCCGTTGTTTTATGGCCTTCCAAAAATACACAAGGAAGGGTGCCCAATTAGACCTGTTGTCGCATACAGGGGCGCGCCGGCATATAATTTGTCGAAGTTTTTGAACACAATCATTAAAGAAGCAATAGATTTTAACCCAAAATTTTCTATAAAAAATAGTACTGACCTCATAAACAAGATTAAAAATATTAAGTTACCGTCCAATGCTCAACTTGTGTCTTTGGACGTGAAAAGTTTATTCACTAACGTACCGTATAATGAAGTATTAGATATTTTGAGACACAAATTAACAATAAAAAGGGTAAATTTTAATAAAATAGAGGAAATTTATAACCTAACAAGATTGTGTATGACTCAGAATTACTTTCAGTTCAACAACAGTTTTTTTCTACAGAGGAATGGTCTGGCTATGGGGTCGCCACTCAGTCCTTTAATAGCTGAAATATTTATGGATGCATTCGAGACTAACCACATAGTTGGGAACGTTCATGTCTTGTACTATTTTAGATATGTGGATGATATTATTATATGTTGGACAGGAACAAAACGTCAGCTCAGTGTCCTTGTCTCCAAGTTGAACTCAGTACACCCTAGAATTGATTTTTCACTAGAGTTGGAGTCAGATTCCACTCTCAATTTCTTGGACCTTTCAATTACTAGAAGGAACGGTGTTCATGAGTTCCGTATCTATAGGAAACCAACAGTTACAGACACAGTTATTCCTTACTCATCCAATCATCCATGGCAACATAAAATGGCAGCTTTCCACAGCTTACTGAGCAGGTTACTGGCGGTACCGTTGAGCCCACAGGCATTTGGTGAAGAATTGTCCATCATTTGCTACATAGCACAAAGTAATGGCTATGACGTAGGAATGGTTCACTCATTATTAAATAAAAAACGTAGAAAGGCTAGTTTTCATTTATTATATCCGATTCAAGATCCACCTAGGAAGTACACGGCCTGTTTGCCGTTCGTGGGTCCCGTCTCGTTGAGTATAGCTAAGATCATGAGGGAAAGTAATATATTTGTTGCTTTTAGAACTCAGAATGCCTTGAGGGAGCTGTGTAATGGCAAGGATTCGGTGTCGGTCTCACGCAGATCAGGTGTTTATTTGTTGAGTTGTGATGAATGTGGTTTGAAGTATGTGGGACAGACTGGCAGGTCCTTCGATATTAGATATAAGGAACATAGAGCGGCGTCCCGCAATGGTTGTCCCGAAAGGTCCCTCTTCGCGAAGCATCTTCTTGACACTGGTCATTCCTTGAACAATAGTAACACTTTTAAAGTTTTACGGTTATGTGAGAAAGGGTTCAAGTTAAGTGTTTGGGAAAGGCTAGAAATAGTTAGAAGAGATGCGGACACCTTACTCAATGAACAAATAGATTTTCACACATCTCCCTTACTTAATCTGTTTGCGAACAGACAGACACATTAACTGTTGTTGGTTTGTATGTGTTGTTTGGGTTTTCTATGCAACTTATCAAGAGACAGTAATTAAATCAAACAGATAAGGTCAAGTATTGGTGAATACCTATTTTTGGAACTTAGTTAGCATGATCTGAGGTTTCTACCCACATTGGTTATTGTAAAGAATCCTACATCGCGATAATGAAATTTGCACGCGTTTACTTATAAGCAAACACGTTCCAACCACGAATTTTGCTGTTCTCTCTGAGACAGTCTTGATAATGCCTCGTTTAGAGGCGAAACAATTGTCGACGTTTTGTTGTCCTTTTGATTCTGCGAAAAATTAATGCTATTAATTAATGCTAAAAAGTTTTTTCTTAAAAAAATTTTTACTTACCATTGTTTTGTCATGGATTTTCGCCAAGTAACGCCTGTTTCTATCCAATATTTGAGATCAGTGTGCATCACTACCCAGGCTAAACTATATATAAAATTGATCAAGCTCCACAGAACAGCAAGTCAAAATCTTTGGTTCAATCAAGAGTGTAAGCGCTTTGGGGTGTTTCCAAGGTACATCTGCCTAAAAACAAACAATAACTCAGTGTCGGCTAGGAATTCTATTTTAAAAGCAAAAACAGTGTGGCTAAACTCAGAAATTAGGAGTTTATTTAGAGTGAGAGACAATTTGAAGTGGCATTTAAAGGTTCTACACTCTGAGTTGTCATTCAGTTTACACAGAGTAGAATTTGATTTGTTGGATAAAAAGGCACGAGATTTAGCTTCTAAATTTATACATAAAAAATTTTTAATACAATCAAAAAAATTATTTAATCTAAGGGTGGGTAGAGGCGAGTTTTTTGATCGAAGGGAGCAGGTGTTTTCTAATCATACATTTTACCCCAGAATCAAGAACCTTTCTGATATTCATCTCAGCAACAGTGAGGTGTCCCTTTTAAATAAGGGCTTAAAATATTCCATACCTAAATCATTTAACAATAAAAAATCTTTAGAACCTTTGGCAGTAGATGCGGAGGTGGCAATCATTAGAAATAAGGGTGACATAATGTTGAAGGCACTGGTTGCACAAAAAATCGATTCTGTTTGTTTGTCTGGTACTTTTAACTCCGAATTGACTGTACAAAGGTCGATTCGCAACAAACTTAGGGACGGGGATGTGGTTCTGAGTAAGGCTGATAAGGGTAACACCGTGGTTTTGATCCCGAGGGAGGATTACATGGCAAGAGTCAATGACATCATTTCATCTGATGATTTTCAACACTTAACCTTCAATCCTACAGCTAAGTTCCAGGCAGAACTAAAGCTTGCTTTGAAATCCACGTCTTATTTATTCCCTGAGAACTCTTCGTTGCATAAAACTTTGATAAACATGAATCCCAGTTGTCCGTTGTTTTATGGCCTTCCAAAAATACACAAGGAAGGGTGCCCAATTAGACCTGTTGTCGCATACAGGGGCGCGCCGGCATATAATTTGTCGAAGTTTTTGAACACAATCATTAAAGAAGCAATAGATTTTAACCCAAAATTTTCTATAAAAAATAGTACTGACCTCATAAACAAGATTAAAAATATTAAGTTACCGTCCAATGCTCAACTTGTGTCTTTGGACGTGAAAAGTTTATTCACTAACGTACCGTATAATGAAGTATTAGATATTTTGAGACACAAATTAACAATAAAAAGGGTAAATTTTAATAAAATAGAGGAAATTTATAACCTAACAAGATTGTGTATGACTCAGAATTACTTTCAGTTCAACAACAGTTTTTTTCTACAGAGGAATGGTCTGGCTATGGGGTCGCCACTCAGTCCTTTAATAGCTGAAATATTTATGGATGCATTCGAGACTAACCACATAGTTGGGAACGTTCATGTCTTGTACTATTTTAGATATGTGGATGATATTATTATATGTTGGACAGGAACAAAACGTCAGCTCAGTGTCCTTGTCTCCAAGTTGAACTCAGTACACCCTAGAATTGATTTTTCACTAGAGTTGGAGTCAGATTCCACTCTCAATTTCTTGGACCTTTCAATTACTAGAAGGAACGGTGTTCATGAGTTCCGTATCTATAGGAAACCAACAGTTACAGACACAGTTATTCCTTACTCATCCAATCATCCATGGCAACATAAAATGGCAGCTTTCCACAGCTTACTGAGCAGGTTACTGGCGGTACCGTTGAGCCCACAGGCATTTGGTGAAGAATTGTCCATCATTTGCTACATAGCACAAAGTAATGGCTATGACGTAGGAATGGTTCACTCATTATTAAATAAAAAACGTAGAAAGGCTAGTTTTCATTTATTATATCCGATTCAAGATCCACCTAGGAAGTACACGGCCTGTTTGCCGTTCGTGGGTCCCGTCTCGTTGAGTATAGCTAAGATCATGAGGGAAAGTAATATATTTGTTGCTTTTAGAACTCAGAATGCCTTGAGGGAGCTGTGTAATGGCAAGGATTCGGTGTCGGTCTCACGCAGATCAGGTGTTTATTTGTTGAGTTGTGATGAATGTGGTTTGAAGTATGTGGGACAGACTGGCAGGTCCTTCGATATTAGATATAAGGAACATAGAGCGGCGTCCCGCAATGGTTGTCCCGAAAGGTCCCTCTTCGCGAAGCATCTTCTTGACACTGGTCATTCCTTGAACAATAGTAACACTTTTAAAGTTTTACGGTTATGTGAGAAAGGGTTCAAGTTAAGTGTTTGGGAAAGGCTAGAAATAGTTAGAAGAGATGCGGACACCTTACTCAATGAACAAATAGATTTTCACACATCTCCCTTACTTAATCTGTTTGCGAACAGACAGACACATTAACTGTTGTTGGTTTGTATGTGTTGTTTGGGTTTTCTATGCAACTTATCAAGAGACAGTAATTAAATCAAACAGATAAGGTCAAGTATTGGTGAATACCTATTTTTGGAACTTAGTTAGCATGATCTGAGGTTTCTACCCACATTGGTTATTGTAAAGAATCCTACATCGCGATAATGAAATTTGCACGCGTTTACTTATAAGCAAACACGTTCCAACCACGAATTTTGCTGTTCTCTCTGAGACAGTCTTGATAATGCCTCGTTTAGAGGCGAAACAATTGTCGACGTTTTGTTGTCCTTTTGATTCTGCGAAAAATTAATGCTATTAATTAATGCTAAAAAGTTTTTTCTTAAAAAAATTTTTACTTACCATTGTTTTGTCATGGATTTTCGCCAAGTAACGCCTGTTTCTATCCAATATTTGAGATCAGTGTGCATCACTACCCAGGCTAAACTATATATAAAATTGATCAAGCTCCACAGAACAGCAAGTCAAAATCTTTGGTTCAATCAAGAGTGTAAGCGCTTTGGGGTGTTTCCAAGGTACATCTGCCTAAAAACAAACAATAACTCAGTGTCGGCTAGGAATTCTATTTTAAAAGCAAAAACAGTGTGGCTAAACTCAGAAATTAGGAGTTTATTTAGAGTGAGAGACAATTTGAAGTGGCATTTAAAGGTTCTACACTCTGAGTTGTCATTCAGTTTACACAGAGTAGAATTTGATTTGTTGGATAAAAAGGCACGAGATTTAGCTTCTAAATTTATACATAAAAAAAAATTTTTAATACAATCAAAAAAATTATTTAATCTAAGGGTGGGTAGAGGCGAGTTTTTTGATCGAAGGGAGCAGGTGTTTTCTAATCATACATTTTACCCCAGAATCAAGAACCTTTCTGATATTCATCTCAGCAACAGTGAGGTGTCCCTTTTAAATAAGGGCTTAAAATATTCCATACCTAAATCATTTAACAATAAAAAATCTTTAGAACCTTTGGCAGTAGATGCGGAGGTGGCAATCATTAGAAATAAGGGTGACATAATGTTGAAGGCACTGGTTGCACAAAAAATCGATTCTGTTTGTTTGTCTGGTACTTTTAACTCCGAATTGACTGTACAAAGGTCGATTCGCAACAAACTTAGGGACGGGGATGTGGTTCTGAGTAAGGCTGATAAGGGTAACACCGTGGTTTTGATCCCGAGGGAGGATTACATGGCAAGAGTCAATGACATCATTTCATCTGATGATTTTCAACACTTAACCTTCAATCCTACAGCTAAGTTCCAGGCAGAACTAAAGCTTGCTTTGAAATCCACGTCTTATTTATTCCCTGAGAACTCTTCGTTGCATAAAACTTTGATAAACATGAATCCCAGTTGTCCGTTGTTTTATGGCCTTCCAAAAATACACAAGGAAGGGTGCCCAATTAGACCTGTTGTCGCATACAGGGGCGCGCCGGCATATAATTTGTCGAAGTTTTTGAACACAATCATTAAAGAAGCAATAGATTTTAACCCAAAATTTTCTATAAAAAATAGTACTGACCTCATAAACAAGATTAAAAATATTAAGTTACCGTCCAATGCTCAACTTGTGTCTTTGGACGTGAAAAGTTTATTCACTAACGTACCGTATAATGAAGTATTAGATATTTTGAGACACAAATTAACAATAAAAAGGGTAAATTTTAATAAAATAGAGGAAATTTATAACCTAACAAGATTGTGTATGACTCAGAATTACTTTCAGTTCAACAACAGTTTTTTTCTACAGAGGAATGGTCTGGCTATGGGGTCGCCACTCAGTCCTTTAATAGCTGAAATATTTATGGATGCATTCGAGACTAACCACATAGTTGGGAACGTTCATGTCTTGTACTATTTTAGATATGTGGATGATATTATTATATGTTGGACAGGAACAAAACGTCAGCTCAGTGTCCTTGTCTCCAAGTTGAACTCAGTACACCCTAGAATTGATTTTTCACTAGAGTTGGAGTCAGATTCCACTCTCAATTTCTTGGACCTTTCAATTACTAGAAGGAACGGTGTTCATGAGTTCCGTATCTATAGGAAACCAACAGTTACAGACACAGTTATTCCTTACTCATCCAATCATCCATGGCAACATAAAATGGCAGCTTTCCACAGCTTACTGAGCAGGTTACTGGCGGTACCGTTGAGCCCACAGGCATTTGGTGAAGAATTGTCCATCATTTGCTACATAGCACAAAGTAATGGCTATGACGTAGGAATGGTTCACTCATTATTAAATAAAAAACGTAGAAAGGCTAGTTTTCATTTATTATATCCGATTCAAGATCCACCTAGGAAGTACACGGCCTGTTTGCCGTTCGTGGGTCCCGTCTCGTTGAGTATAGCTAAGATCATGAGGGAAAGTAATATATTTGTTGCTTTTAGAACTCAGAATGCCTTGAGGGAGCTGTGTAATGGCAAGGATTCGGTGTCGGTCTCACGCAGATCAGGTGTTTATTTGTTGAGTTGTGATGAATGTGGTTTGAAGTATGTGGGACAGACTGGCAGGTCCTTCGATATTAGATATAAGGAACATAGAGCGGCGTCCCGCAATGGTTGTCCCGAAAGGTCCCTCTTCGCGAAGCATCTTCTTGACACTGGTCATTCCTTGAACAATAGTAACACTTTTAAAGTTTTACGGTTATGTGAGAAAGGGTTCAAGTTAAGTGTTTGGGAAAGGCTAGAAATAGTTAGAAGAGATGCGGACACCTTACTCAATGAACAAATAGATTTTCACACATCTCCCTTACTTAATCTGTTTGCGAACAGACAGACACATTAACTGTTGTTGGTTTGTATGTGTTGTTTGGGTTTTCTATGCAACTTATCAAGAGACAGTAATTAAATCAAACAGATAAGGTCAAGTATTGGTGAATACCTATTTTTGGAACTTAGTTAGCATGATCTGAGGTTTCTACCCACATTGGTTATTGTAAAGAATCCTACATCGCGATAATGAAATTTGCACGCGTTTACTTATAAGCAAACACGTTCCAACCACGAATTTTGCTGTTCTCTCTGAGACAGTCTTGATAATGCCTCGTTTAGAGGCGAAACAATTGTCGACGTTTTGTTGTCCTTTTGATTCTGCGAAAAATTAATGCTATTAATTAATGCTAAAAAGTTTTTTCTTAAAAAAATTTTTACTTACCATTGTTTTGTCATGGATTTTCGCCAAGTAACGCCTGTTTCTATCCAATTATAATTATAATTAAATTTCAGAAAGGTCAAAGGTGACAGCCCTGAAAAACCTTTCGGTGAAGTTTGAATATGTTCGGTACAGTGTTGTTTCCGACAATCTTGACGTTTGCTTTGAAATAGGTCAAAACAGCTTATGCAGGAAACACCTTTGTATAATAACATGAACTAAATACAACATACTAGTTAATGCTTTCTACCGGGCCTGCTGTCCCCAGTTTTCCTATAGTCTATGTCACGTCAAGCCCCTTTCGTCACGATATCTATCGCTATACATTTAAAACAAAGTCGTGTTGGTTAATAGATTAATGGCTCGGGAACGGCTGGACTGATTACACTAATTCTTATTTTGTTGCGTTTGTTACAATCAGGAGAAGGATCTTTAATAAAAAAAGTAGATAGATATATAGAAAACTGTTTATTGTACACACATACATACATATGGTCACGCCTCTTTCCTATAGGCGTAGGCAAAGACTATGGAATTCCACTTGCTACGGTCCTGGCCTACTTCTTTCGCTTCTTCCACTTTCATAACTATCTTCATGTACGCTCTCCGGTTCTTTATTGTACACCAACATAATAGTAAACAAACAAAGTTAATAATTGATTATAGCAATTAATGTACAATGGACGGCCTTATTGCTTAACGCGATAAGTAGTGCAGAGCATTAGAAAATAAATGCGGTACGAAGTTCGCCGGGAATTAACTACAAACTTTGTATTTTTTTAAGACCAATTTTTTCACTCACTTAGAAAGAAAGAAATATTTATTTGGTACAAAGTGGCCACACAATACAATATAACAATACACAATCCGACATAAGAAACAAATAATTAACATAAAGCACATTGGGGATTGGAAGCATGTTCACTCATTAAGAGTAAACATACTTCCAATACTTCATTTTCTATTGTAAATACTGCCCGGCAATAGGATAGTATAGGATAGGGGACAACCCCTGTTACAAAGAACACACACCTCTGCCTTCACCCTTATGGATATTGTCATAATTAGGCACAAACAAAGCAATAACATCCATACAGATAAACTAGGTATGCAATACATTCTGCTGTTGCAATAATTGAGCTGAGTTTGTCGATCCGGGTCGAACTCCTAAACGACAGGACAGATCTTTATGAATTCAGATACAGATTTCACTCACGGTGATCGTCACTATGACCGTGCCAAATTTCAAAAAGATCGATCCAGTCGTTTGGGAGGAGTTCGATCACGAACGAAATACACGAGTCGCCTAAGAAAGAGCTTCGTAAACTCAGTTCAATAAAATTGAAGTGATTGTGTTTAATTTCAAATTCAAAGCTTTTCGCTAAATGCATATGAAATTATGTAAGTATGATAAGTACATAAAAACCGGCCAAGTACGTGTCGGGCCACGCATAGAATAGGGTTCCGTAGTCATCTTATAATAGCCTCTATAACTCCTGAACTAACAGAGTAATCTGATTCGTTATTGTTTCCATTCTAAGTTCATTACATGGACAACAATCACGTTTTTTTTAAATCCTGATCCCACCCTCTTCCTTCCGATCCTGAACAACGCGTACCGGGCAGAGATGTCACTCTCATACCGTGGAAACCATATTCGCGAGAACCGAGCGTTTTAAACGTTCGTTTCTCTGCCGAACGATGGTGGCTTGGAACGCCCTGCCTGCGCACGTGTTTCCTCCAACATATAAACCTGGGTTCTTTAAGCGAAGCGTGAAGAGGCACATTACTGGGTCGTCAAGTTGAGGGCCACTGTCTATAGTATTCCTGTGTACTGTGAGAGTCGCCCTCAATTGCCAGACGTCGCCTCAGCTTACCATCAGGCGGGTGGCGTCAATTTGTCGACCTAAATATAAAAAAATAAAAAAAAAGGTTTTTGTAGCCGTTTTGCTTTTTTAGAGAGGCGACCAACTGTTTTAACAGAAAAATCTAGTTACAGTTGAATATCTATCAAAAAATGTCTTAGCAACCTCTTAAGGTTTAAAGAAGACCTATCTAATGATACCCTACACGATGGGGTAAACGCCAGAAAAAAAAACATCCCCACTTTACATATGTTCTACAATATATTAAATACGTGGTAAAAAATTTTTTTCATTATTTTATTGTAGCACTTTGTCGGCGTACTAAATACAATCCATGCAGACTTTCATATTTCTAGCACTAACCGTTTGTAAAGAAAACCGAGGATGGACGCACGGACATGACGAAACTATAAGACTCGTAACGGCTGGACCGATTTTAACGGTCATTTTTAACTCACTGGCAGATAGCTGATGTAATAAGGTATAATATAGGTAAATTATACCAGGAATTAGTTCCCTCGGGAAAACTTATTTTTTTATTTTTTTTTATTATAATTATTATTCTTATAATTTTACCTAAACTTTTCACACGGGCGAAGCCGCAGGCGTCCGCTAGTATATAATGTATATTTTCGGAAGTGCGAAACAGCATTTCTGATTAAGTTCATGTTTGTTTTGAAGGCTTCAGTTGTGCCTTCATTTCGCCTATCCTGATCTGTAGCTTTGACGTTAATTTCCATATAAATGAACTGCCCTAGCTTTCACAATTAGCTTTTATCCACACCGTATAAACTCATAACTGTTGGGGAAGATATAACTAGGTTTATAACGATGGAGTAAAGGAGGCCTGATATAATCTTGAACGTGGTTAGGTTATACATGAACATTTTGTTAATCTAGATCATTAACAGAAAGAAGAGTGGGCCCAGACAACTATCTTGGCCGATCCCAAATATTTCTTATTGTATTCTAATAGGCGTTCTGCGCGGGCTACTGGTGACTGGGGTACATTTGCCCGCCATTACTGTACGAGATCTGGGGTAAGCCAAGGTAGTGTTTAGGGCCACTCTTGTTTCTGAAAATGATTCTTGGATATGGTTGTGAACTTAACTCCTTTACTTTTCGCAGGCGATCAAAAGTTGTTGGAAGAAATTGCGCACTCCAAAGATCAAGATTTATTGCAACAGAACATAGATAAGATTTTACACATACACACAAATCACGCCTATATTCCCGAAGGGGTAGGCAGAGGTGCATTACACACCCACAATTTGCCAGTATTTTAGTCCCACGTAATAGAGGGCAGGCCTATTACCGTCACCGGGCACATTTATAATGGGTTATGTCCAAAATGGCCGAATGAATTTAAAAAAACAGTAGCAGCAGTAATGTAATTTAAAAAAAAAATTAAAACCTTGCGCCTTGCGATATGTTGATGAAAGGCAACAAAATCGTACGTGCCAGCCGCTATGACACAGCCAATAAAAGTCCTGGGCGTCTCAGACTATTATATGTATAGTGGAAAAGATTGTCATTATGTGTCTTTTTCATCCGGGAGCACGAAGTGATGCTACTGCAGCGTCGGATGTCGCAAAGTTCTAAGTTTTAAAGCAGCTTACTGTAACTTCACTACCTTTAAACTGGTTCATGCCCTCTTGTGTAGATAGTAAACAACTTTATCTTTAACAAAGCTTACTGTACTTAGCGTTGTTTATTTTAGAATATCCAGAACATTCTTCAAAGTAAAACATAAATCAATTAGCAGCATGCAAAGGACACGCGGCTCGCATATTTGTATAAAACCGCTTTTCCTGTTAGGAGTTTTTCCACCAGCTCGTCCGCAATGCGGGTCGATGCCAATGTCAAATTATATACAATAATGAAATGCGTTTCATGTCGCGCGGGCCGCCCGCACGCTTTGCAATGGCAACGGGGCTAGTCGCGAACTGATTTGACATTGACATCGCACGCACTGCGGGCAAGATCCGCTTTCTTTCTTTCTTTTCTTCTTACTTTCATCCGCACACTGGTGAAAAAATGCATGACAAGAAAAGTGCTCTAATTACAAGAGCTCTAACTATGTTTAAACTATTTCTACCGTAGTAAACATAGACGTCAAGTTAGTAGATACAATTAAAAAAATTGGTCAAGTGCGGGTCGGACTTGCGCGGGTTCCATAAAAAAAGTAAAAAAAACATGTTTGTTGCATGGACGCCTCCTTATAATTATTATAATACCGTTTTTAGTATTTGTTATTATAGCGGCAACAGAAATACATCAACTGTGAAAATTTCAACTTTACAACTATAACGGTTCTCGCGATAAAGCCTGGTGACAGACGGACAGCGGAGTTTTAATGGTAGAGTTCCCGTTTTACTTTTTGCCTCCTTTCCTTGCCTTCTTTACTACCTAACCCTAAACAAGTTAAAAATATGGCAAAAATTTGCCATATATTTTAGAGTTTTCGAAAGTTTTTGCATAAAATCTAAAAAATGTCACATGACATGAAGTTCGACATCATTTTAGAGGTCTTTGACCATGCTGAGTTGATTGCAGCTGGTCTTGAGTCTCTAACTATTACCGTTTTCGATTTGACCTCGTTTTGACCTTGACCTTGAGATCAGAGGTCAAAGGTTAAGTTCATTTTAGAGGTCTTTGACCATGCTGAGTTGATTGCAGCTGGTCTTGAGTCTCTAACTCTTACCGTTCTCGAGTTGAAAGTTGTTCACGGACGGACGGACATTACTGTTGTAAAAAAGTTTTTATTTCTTTTTTGAAAACTCTAAAACCATTGTATTCGATTAAAGTAAAATTTCGTTCAGAAACTATTTCTTTCCTAACACTATTATTCTAAAAGCGTGGAAGAAACACAAATGATGGCTATAAATCCCCCAGTCAACTGGTCAAGCTAATAAAGTGCCCGTCTTATGTACGGAGCCAATTTACAACGATGGTGAGGAAAAGGAATGAAGATGGACTGGCAACACTCGCACTAGCTTTTAGCGGGATATAGTGAACACAAAACTGGGTAAATGATTTTATTGGGTGACATTTTTTACATATTAATATTCGGAAAAGAAAAAGACGTATGTTTTTATGTTATCTTAAAGACGTAATGTAAAAAACATACATACATATCTTTTCTTTTTTTTTTATATTTGGGTCGACAAATTTACGCCAACCGCCTGATGGTAAGCTGTGACGACGTATGGCGATTGTGGGCGACTCTAGTACAAAGAAATACTAAGTGGCCCTCAACTTGACGACCAAGTAATGTGCCTCTTTACGCTTCGCTTAAAGAACCCAGGGTTATATGTGGGAGGAAACACGTGCGCAGGCAGGGCGTTCCAAGCCACCATCGTACGGCAGAGAAACGAACGTTAAAACGCTCGGTTCTCGCGATGACGGTTTTCACAGATGAGTGTGGTATCTCTTGCGTTGTTCGCGTTGTTCGGGATCGGAAGGGAGTGGGTGGGATCAGGTCTTCAGAACACTCACCGTGGTAAATCACACTTACCACGTATATCACGCTTATATCCCTGAAGGGGTAGGCCGAGGTGCAATACACACCCATAATTTGCCAGTATTTTAGTCCTACGTAATAGGGGGCAAGCCTATTGCCGTCACCGGGCACACATAATGGGTTATGTCTAAAATGGCCGAATGAATTGAGTAAAAAGTAGCAGCTATATTGTAATTATGAAAAAAAAAATTAAACACGTTGCCTTGATAAAAGATTGATTTTGATATTAGTAAATATGTTGTGTTTTGTTCATTCATTTATACAAATACAACATAAATAATCCCAGTTTTATTACAAAACAGGATAGAGTGCAAAAGTTTTAATATAACAGCGAGTGTGAGCACTCAACAAGAATGCAGTGCCGATCGTACCATTCATCTTGTCAAGCTCTCGCGTAACACGATTTGTACTGCCCTACACTATGTTTGCGACGACAATTTTCAATGTTCACTAGTGAAACAATAATTTAAACCGATCGACGTTTGTGTAGTTTTCAATATAAAGTACTGAAATGAAATATTCATTATTATCTCCGAAGAGAAGACTTCTTGCCGTATGTCCGTCCGCACACCCGTACGATGGTACGGCAAAATGTGAATTAGATAATTATTTTTATCCACGGAACGGAGATGGGTACAAACGAGTATATGCGTTTGGGGTGAGAGTATGTTTGTGGGTTTGTGCAAATACATGTTGCATTTTTCTCCAAAATTTGTTGTCCGATTTTGTTCAGTTATGGGTTCTGATTGGATGGTTGCATGTTCTTAAATAGTTTTAAGAGTTTCTTGAGGGCTCTACTGAGTTTCTTGAGGGCTCTTCTCAGTCTCGTTGCATTTTGGAACCCTCGGTAGAGTCACACCAACTTTTGACGAATCTAAATAATTTTCTAAAAATTTCAAAGATAATAAACGATATTTTATTTTATTTTATTTTATTTATTTTAACGATGATAGCTCACCAGTGGGCGCTGCAACATACACTTTTTGTGATAATGTTGCCATTTTTCTCCATCAGAATCATCATCATCAGCCCACATCAGTCCACTGCTGGACATAGGCCTCTCCAATGACGTGCCACCCTCTCCGACCTTGGGTCAATTTCATCCACCTAACGCCCGCTATACGACTAATGTCGTCGCCGTTTTCCTCCAAAACTACTAATTCGATTTTGAAACCCGCGACGCGTTAAAAAGTAATTGAAAAAGGATAAAATAATGTAAAAGGATATCCGTCGATTTGGTACGCTTCTTTATACAACAGTTTATACACTATAGTTGTGTCGTCACTATTTTGAGGTTCAATAACCCTGTAAAACAGAGGTAGTCAACCTTTACAAGTAACTCAGCAGTGGATGAACTAAAAGTAAATAACACAGAACAGGGAAGACGAACATTTTTCCGTGAAAATAAAAAAATACCCTCGCCGTTATATTTCCATTACATAGCACATTATGTGACAAAAGTTTCGTCATTTTATCAGGTTTAGAAACATAAAGATGTTTTTGATTACGCTTGAAGATTATTAGCGTGACTTTTCTAGATTTTTAGTATAACCGGTAAGAAAAATTAAATGTCTGCCGTTATTATAATATTTGTCCTCGAACTGCAAATAATATTAATAATGTCCATAAAATTGTTATTATCGACCTTCTTACTCGACTCGTTTACTGACTTCGAAGTAAAAAATAGTAGTTTAAAAAAAATTTAGTACAAAAAGTAGTTTCGAAGCGAAGGATTCTAGAGTAGAATCACGAGAGTAGCGAGGGTTTCTAAAGTAGAATCCTGAACGTAGCGAGGTATTCAAAGTACGTCGCCTGAGAAAACAATAATTTTACTCTCGTCTAAAATATTAATTTTCATCACCTTCTTTGAAAAAAATTAAATGTACTAGCTTTGAAAAAGGATCGCGCGTGTTGCTTTTTTTTTGGTTGGATTACTATGAAAGATTCATGTTTAGTTTAGTTCGGAATTCAAATCTCATTATTGCCGTTAAAAAGTCTCTGAACAAAAAAGAGCTACTTTAGGCGCACTTATGTAGGAACAAAATGCCACTTTTTGAATAGAAGTGATGAAAAGAATATTTTCTTGTAGAAGTACTTATGAAAAGAATAAAATATTTCTCAATTTAGACAGTAGGTACTTATTTCTTGCTAGAACTCTTTTCAATGTGTATGTCAAGAAGCAATTGACTTGAGACTCTTACATGAGACAAAAATAATTATTAGTATTACCTAATGTACCTTCTGGTCACCCTTTCAAAATGGCGCCAATATTATAAACTCGGACTGCTGAGATGATATTTAGTGATATGTAACTTAAATCTGTCCTTGCTGTTGGAATTTTTGTTTTGAATTACAGGTGGTTTTGGATTTTCTATAGTTCCCGCTAACGGAAATAGGCTTGCCCCCTATTACGTGGGACCAACAAAATTACTGGCAAATGTGGGTTTGTAATGCACCTCTGCTTACCCGTTCGGAGATATAGGCATGATGTAGTTCTGTATTATACACAAGATTGACATAATGCAGGCCATCTTGTAGTTACATATACAATGTATTGTGCCTAGTTTGCTAAAATGACTCGGCCGGTGCCAACAAAATTACTTTTTTTTTTTTTTTTTTAGTTCCGCGACCAAGGCCGCGGCCGCTCCAACGTCCGTTGCCGGGCGTCTCTGGTTACAGGCAGAACGTATTTCCAGTGGCGCCCGGCGGACTTTGACCACCTCTGTGGTCTCTGCGGGGGTTGGGTCGGGATGAGAATCCCGCGTCGTTGGGGGTAGGGTTTTATCCCACGTCAGTGAGTGAATCTGGTTGCGTGCTATGGGGCAAAGGCCCCGCAGCACGCAACCCTTCTAGCCTGCTTCTGTAAGGACGACGGGTGGCGATCCCGCCGTCCTCAGGCCCCGAATCATGGAGGTCGATGGTCTTGGGCGTAGATGAGTCTGCGGCGGCCTCGCTCGGCGGGGAGGGCACGCTCCCTCTCCCTCT
Source organism: Nudaria mundana (assembly GCA_963556515.1). NCBI lineage: Eukaryota > Metazoa > Arthropoda > Insecta > Lepidoptera > Erebidae > Nudaria > Nudaria mundana. The sequence goes on from OY748312.1 coordinate 4,773,057, forward strand.
CGGCCGCCTCCTTCGCGAGCACGACTTGCTCGCAGAAGGACACGGCCGCGTTCCACCTACTCCCGCTGGAGACCATGGCTTGAAGCATGGTCTCCAGCGAGAGGGTATCCACGCCCAGACCCACTACGAGGTCCCGGTGCTGACTCGCCCACGCTGAGCACTCCACCAACGTGTGGAGTGCGGTGTCGTCGTCGGAAACCTCGCAGTGTTGACACCGGAGTGTGACCTCACGATGGATGCGAAACAGATAGCTACCGAAGCATCCATGCCCGGTAACGATCTGCGTCGCACGATACGTGAGGTCACCATGCTGCCTCTGCAGCCAATCGTCCATGATCGGTCTCACCGCCGCGATGATGGTGGCACGCCACTTGGGTTGCTCAAGTCGCACCCTCCATGACTCCATGAGATCCTGTCGGAGTTGGGACCGCCGGTCATCGATTTCTCGAGACGCAGGCCTGTGGTCCCGCTCCAGCGCCTCCTTGCGCCATTGGAACAATGACGCAAGGGCTCTCGCTTCCAGGTCCCATGGAGGGGTCCCGGATAGGAGACATGCAGCCTCTCCGAAGATCGTGCGGTAGCCCCTTATTGTTTTGACGGCCAAGGTCCTCAACGGTCTGTTAAGGAGCGTTGAGTTATTGGCCGTCAACCGCGCTGCCCATACGGGAGCCCCGTATAGGGCCATACTCCGCACGATCCCCAGGTACAGTCTCCTGCAGGAAGCGTTGGGTCCCTTTAGGTTGGGCATCAGTCGCGAAAGCGCGACCGATGCGTGTGTCACCTTGGGGACCAAACTTCGGAAATGTGGTCCGAAGTTCCATCGGCTATCAAGTACGATCCCTAGATACTTCATCGAGGGCTTGATGCCGATGCTAACGCCTCCCACATTTATGCTGGAACCTTCAGGTGGACCGTTCCGAGGTCTGTGAAAACACAGAACCTCGGACTTGTGCAAGGCCACCTCCAGTCCCAGCCGCCGTATCCGACCCACGACTTGAGCAACACCCGTCGTGACCTTGAGTGCTGCCTCCTGGTACGTTGCACCCCGCGCCGTGACGAGGGTATCGTCGGCGTAGCACGTTACGCCGACACCCTCAGGCAACGCACCCCGCAGCACCCAGTCGTAGCCGATGTTCCACAGAAGCGGCCCCAGGACCGACCCCTGTGGAACACCGCACGACACATCCCGCCGAGCTGGCCCGAGCCAGCTGGGGAAAGCTATGGCCCTCTCCGAGAGATAGGCCCCGACAATACGACGGAGGTAGAGTGGCGTTTCGTGATACACGAGCGCCTCCCTAACGCAGCTCCATGGCAAGGTGTTGAACGCGTTGGCGATGTCAAGAGACACCGCCACCACCACCTTGCCCTGCGAGACTGCTTCCTCCGTCAGGCTCTTGACGCGCATGATCGCGCTCACGGTGGAGCGTCCCCGACGGAAACCGTACTGGTTGTCCGCCAGGTCTGGCCCCACCGTCGAGAGATGCTCGACGAGGCGTTCCGCGATAATTCGCTCAAAGAGCTTACACACCTCGTCGAGCAACACGATCGGCCGGTATCCGGACGGTGAGTCCACCGGCCGCCCCGCCTTACGGATCAGGACCAGCTTCCCCGTCCTCCACACCTTGGGAAACTGGTCCCTTTCGAGGCATGCGCTAAAGAGCCCCATCAGTCGAGGCCCGAGTTCTTCGAGGGCCAGGACCCATGCACGGCCAGGAATGCCGTCGGGTCCGGGGGCAGTGATTTTCCGGCGTTTAAGCCGGAGTACTGCCGCCCCTAGCTCCCCCACCCTGACTTCGGGTACGTCGTCTTCGCCGGTGCTATCCGCGTCGGGCAGAGACGGAGCCATGCGCGGAGGGACGTGCTCCTCCGCGCTCGTCGGAAACAGGGAGCCCATGACCCGCTCCAGCTGCTGCGGCTGGAGACTCTGGGTCAGTGGGGGCGCCCTAGGTCGGAGTTTCTCCCTGACCTGTAGGTACGGGCGCCCCCATGGGTTCTGCTGCAGGGTCTCCAGGAGCTCCTCGCGGGCCGCCGTCTTAGCCCGCTTTATTGTCTCCTGGAGATTACCTTTAGCCTCCCTGTAAGCCTGATAAAGCTCCGCCTCTCGGGTTGCCGCGTCGTCTGGGCGGCGATGCCTCCGGCGAAACCTGGTGTACTGGCGGCGGGCGGAGATGCATGCTGCGCGCAGCTGTGCAATCTCCGGCGACCACCAGTACACCCAACAAAATTACTGGCGAAAAGTGGACGTAAAATATGCCACTGACTACCCCTTAAAAGAAATAGGCGTCACTATAACTTAAAATGAAATGAGGGGCTCGTGGTCTAGTGGTAAACCACAGTGTGAACACATTGTAAAGGTTAAGCAACATCGAGTCAGGCCAGTCTTAGGATGGGTGACCATTTCGTAAGAGATTGAGACTCCTCCGTCCCTCGGTGAGCACGTTAAGCCGTCGGTCCCGGTTGTCATACAAACATCTATGGCAGCCGTTAGGGGTAGTTGGAGCCCTAATTAAAAAATCAGACCGGTCTAACTACAGAACTTCGATATCGCCCATGGGTTGTAGAGGTCAGATGGCAGTCGCTTCACGGAAAATATCGAAGTTCAGCCGAATTGCAGTTAGACTGGAAAGCCAACCCCAACTGCGTTGGGAAAAAGGCTTGGTGGATGAGCTATAACTTAAAATGAAACAGACAAGTAATAAACGAAATAAAACTGTGTTGACATCTTAACACCTTCACACCTTCCAAGCACATCCGGATGTGCCGGCGCTGCTGCTGCATCGGTTGAAGGCCTCAAACGGCATAAATGTGCTAGCGGGTGATTACATAATTGAGCGTTTGGGGTTGAGACACTAAGGTCATGGGGTCCGAGCGCGCGTCGCCTTTATAGAGACATTGCTAAACGCTTAATCGATGCTTCTCAGGACCAGAAGGCTGGCTTTTTTCTGGCGCAAGGAATAAGTATCGCCATCTAAAGTAGCAACACGGCCAACATTCTGGGAACCTTCCCAGTCGGCAATTATGAGGAGGATTTTTAAGCGATATTTTGTATGTAAATATTTTAGTGTTTACTTAATTATGTATACTATTATTCTTAAATAAAGAATATTGTATGTTGTTTTTACTAATTCCATAAGTTTTTACCATTGAAATCAGGTCAGGTCAAACTAAAGTCTTCACAAAATAGTGTTTACAGTTCTCTATTCAGTAACATTTTTTATTGTAAAACGTCTACTATTCAAGCTATTGAAAATGAAACAGCTATTTGAGAGAATGTTCCACCGCGGTTGATTACAGAATATTCCTTCTCAACTTGACCTCTTACATTATGGAAGACATTATACTTATCTCTGCAAATATCGTAAGTACCTATCTACTTATTTTTAGGGTTCTGTACCCAAATAGTAAGACGGGAACCCTATTACTAAGACTTCGCTGTCCGTCCGTCTGTTCGTCTATCTCCAGGTATCTCATGAACCGTGATAGTTAGACAGGTGAAATTTTCAGAGGTTATGTATTTCTGTAATAAATACTATAAAAAGAATTAAAACATATTTAAGGGTATATTTAATACCATAACCAACGGTTATTTGTTAATTTGAAAATTGCGCAAACTCTTAAACTATTTAAAACAAATAGAACTGAAGTGTCTTTTTGTAATTCAAAATCAATTTTCACCTAATGAACTCACTATGAACGTATTATACGGCACCTCTACCTACTTATTAAAAAAGAATTAAATATTTTTGATATCTGGAAAAAAAATATTTTTCAAATTTGAAAAAGAAATTAGCCGCAGGAAACCTATAAAATTTAATAGCCGTACGAACATTACCATACCATTATAATACACCAACCTACAGACTAAAATACAAACTCAAAGATAACAGGCGATAGGGATATCAGGAATCACAAATTTAACGCCTCTGCTGATAATCTTTTAGTTTTCAACACTATTAATGTGTGAATATATCAGATTAAATTGTACAGTATCAAGTTTTATTAGGTTGTATCACGCTAATATGAAGGTCAAGTAACGATGAATAAAGTTACTTAAGTTGAGGAGTTTTACGTGAATTTTGTAATAAGTTAGACGCAAAGAGAATGAAATGAAAGGTCGTGTGGAAGCGGTTGTCATTAGCGATAAAACCGCCTATATAAACTGTTCTTTTTCATTTACGGTATTTATGATGTTATCCAAACAATAAATAGTAAATTTTACCGAAAAACCTTATTATCTTTTTTATAATTTTTGTACATACACACAAACAGAAGACTAATAATACAGCAATACATAAAATACAGTAAGCATTGTACAAGGAATCTCTTCCAGCAGGCCTGAGAGGAAATGTAAGGGTGAGAAGGCTACCATGTGTGCAGTGCAAGTAAATAGACTTACATAAACTATGGGTACATATAATAAACACATGAATAAATACATATTATTGTGCTATGAATTTTACACTTACATAAACATTATATAACTAAGATGAAGAGGAGAGGTAATAAATAAATAAATATATTAGGACAATCCACACAACGCCATCTAGTCTCAAACTAAGCAGAGCTTGTGATATGAGTACTAGATAAACTGATACAAATACTTATATACATTTTTTTTTTTTGTAAATACATACATATTATACATAGGAAACATCCAGACTTCGGTACAAACGCATATTTCATCACACAAAGTTTGTCCCGACCGGGAATCGAACCCGAGACTCCGGCGTCGAAAGCCGATGCACTACCGACCACGCCACCGAAGCAGTTGAACTTTTCTTTTAAAGAGAGGAAGAGTTTTACAGCTTTGTATATCAGGAGGGAGAGAGTTCCACAGCCTGACCGCATGAACGATAAAGGAATAGGAACACACACAAACGATTTACACTTGTCGTCTAAGATACGCTACGCTTCGCTCCGCTCAATCATCTCAACCAACAAACCAAACGAAAAAATCAAACCAAAACATGTAATCTGCATAGCTATGGAAGAGCGTCGTCACCTGTCACATGCATTCTTTGCCCAAAAGCTACCACCGTCAATTATCTTATGATGTAAACAAGTTATATATTGAACAATAAATTTAATATTTGATTACATATTTGAGCCGTTTGGGGTTGAGACACTGGGGTCATAGGGTCCGAGTGCTCGCTGCCTTTATAGAGACATTGCTAAACGCTTAATCGATGCTTCTCAGGACCAGAAGGCTGGCAATTTTCTGGCCCAAAGAATAAGTATCGCCATCCAACGTGGCAACACAGCCAGCATTTTAGGAACCTTCCCAGTCGGCAATGACGCGGAGGATTTTTTAAATGATATTTTGAAATGTAAACATTTTTAGTAAGTATAATTATATATATTGAAATTCTATGTTATTATTATTATCTACGGAAAGCATTTTGGAAAGATATTGATTTTCTACGTACATACCTATCGCACCGAACTATTTCATTATGCATTTATAACCCGGCAATAAGCGGCCGGGGCTTGAGAATACGGAATAATAAAAAAAAATTGAAAATCTATTAGCGAATACCAACTAAACACACTCCATTTCATTTAATAGCTAGCCTATGTAGTATGATATCAATTACCGTAACCAGATTGGTTTACCGATTTTATTCAATAAAAGCATAATTTTCAATTGGAAAATACTTTGGGTAAAGATTGGTACAGCTTTGTGAAATTTGATTTTGATTGGCAAATGGAAATTTAATAGGTTTCTGAACGGACACAGATGGTTCCACGGTAGAAATTTGCTACCAGTCAAAATATTATAAGAAAGTAATTTTCCGACAATACCTACGTATAATACCTTCACAAATATTAGGGTAATCTTAGCGTTAGGCCCCGTGCGCACGAGAGTTTTTTTAACGCTAGTTAAAAATGAGTCGAAATATACCGAATAGCCGAGGCGGAATTTTCAGCGCAGTGTTGTATTTTAAGCGCGTTGAGCGTTAAGTTCAATTTCCCGCTCAACACCTAGCTGGCGTTAAAAAAATGTCGCGTTTTTTTAACGCCGCTCCGAACGGAGCCTTACGCTGAATTTAAAAATAACATAACAATCTAAATCCCCCGGGGGGGTAGGCAAAGGTGCATTACACACCCACATTTTGGCAGTACTTTTGTGGTTCCAACGTAACAGCAGGCAATTGTAATGGTACGGCAATACAATGTCCGCTCACAAAAATCCTCGCGGTCTAACTACAGAACTGCGATATCGCCCATGGGTTGTGGAGGTCAGATGGCAGTCGCTTCACGGAAAATATTGAAGTTCAGCCAAATCGCAGTTAGACTGTAAAGCCGACCCCAACTGCGTTGGGAAAAGGCTCGGTGGATGATATAGTGACCACACACTCCCCAACTGGCGATGTTCATCCCGTCGTTACGCATTTCAGTATTGCTCATGTGTCCTTTGACTCACGCTAAAAAGTCGACAATATCCGGCGAAGCGAGCGGCGAGACACGTTTCCACACAATATTCCTCGCCATATCCCTCGCTATTTCCCTACCTATTTCCCTTGCTTTCACGCACCATATACAATAGAAAATTAATAAACATTCGGTAATCCGCACTTAAATTCCAACAGCAGGACACATGACACATATCACGTCTATACCCCGAAGGGGTAGGTAGAGGTGCATTACACAGCCACAATTTGCCAGTATTTTTAATCCCACGTAATAGGGGGCAAGCCTATTGCCGTCACCGGGCACATTTATACTGGGTTACGTCCAAAATGGCTGAATGAAGTTAATAAAAAGTAACAGCAATATTGTAACTTTGAAAAAAATTTAAACCCGTTGCCTTGCAAGGAAATGTTAATGAAAGGCAACAAAATCTTACGTGCCAGCCGAAGTGGCACAGCCAATTAAAGTTCTGGACGTCTCAAACTAGAACAACAGTCAGGACCGATGTTATATACCTTACAATCTATACAGTCCGGCTTTATGTATAAACCATGATAGGAAATAATAATTGTAGCCAATAACTGTTATCTCTAGTATTTCATTATACTCGTGGGAAACAATATATTATCCCTCGCCTACAGCGGACTACAAATCATTGAATAACTATATATCTATAATGATAATTATATTTATCCAACGTAAATTATTGAGATATGTATCTATTACAATCTTTTAGGTATAAACATACGTAGGTACTACACAAAATACAAATAATAATATAGTCCGAGACACCGAGGACTTTAAATTGACTGTGCGATAGTGGCTGACACGTAACATGTTGTTGCCTTTCATCAACATTTCATCGTTAGGCAACGGGTTTCAAATTTTTTTTACAGAAAGGCCGCAGGTTGGAGTCCTGCCCATGACATTCATTTTTACGATACAATTCTAAATATTCAAGACCTATTCTTGTGTGTAGAGACAAACTCATTGCTTTCAAATATAGGAACATAGAAATTGAAGTGGTTGTTTGTATTCTCAAATTGAAAGCTTATCACTAGAAAGAAAGAAAGAAAATACTTTTAATTTCTACACCTATACAGAGGAATGCAGAGTACCTACTTACACAAAAACAAAACATTTAAAAAAAACAAGCAAAAAAAACAAAATAAAATATAAAAGTGTAACCACCTAGTGCCTGATTGATGCTGTAGGACAGCGCTGTTTTTCAGGGGGCCTAATGTCGAGATTCCTTATTTTTTACAGTAACGTTCGGTCCCACGTAGTCCCATATATGTTTGTGACGGAATATAAATATCTTAATCTTTTTTTCATTTCGTTGATAATAAACTTTAAATACACATTTTAATTAAGCTTCAACTCATTCATTAACTACAGTTAATTAAGTTTGTTTTAGTGAAGTACCTACAATTTATTATAAGTCAAAGCTTACCTTTTTACCTCTCTAATTAAAGGAAATATGATTAATTTCTAGCTCAAAGGAGTATTCGTTTTGTAGGATCATCAAAGAATATTGCGACGAAATCTTCCCACTGGGAATACTAAATAAATTATCTCGTGGAGCGTTAGTAGAAGGCGAATTTACGTTGAAAAATAAATATAGCTATTATTTGTTCCTTTTGAGTGATTATTTCGTTGTGTTTGAAGGCAGGTGAATAAATAATATTTAATTAATTTAGTAGAATAGAAGAAAATAACCTTTATTATTCTATACAATAGAATAATTTAAGACATACTTCGGTGGCGTAGTCGGTTATAAGCTCAGATCAACCATTAGATAGAGGGCGAGTGTCACACGTTTTCTTCGTGGCGACTACTAAGCGGATCTGATACAGGTTGCCCAGTATATGTTTGCGTTCTACTAGTCGCGGCACATTACATTGAAACACGTCAAAACAAGATCTCAGAACAATAACTACAAACAATAATTAGTTCCATTTTATGCCACACGACAACTTAAATTAGGAATCTGTAGTGACGTGACGTCATCCTCGACAGTTTGACTGTTGTGATGTGCAGAGCGGTTGTTAGTGGTTCAGACCGGTTATCAGCGCTCTTTATATACATAGTATAGAGATAGTTACCCTGAGGTTAAAAGTAAGGCTAGAGTGAGACTAAGAGCTTGGTTCGAGTCAAAAATATATTGTACTAAGAGTATCAGCAAATTCACTATTTATTTGTTTAGATGCTTAGGTCTTTTTCCGCTAAGTAACTTCAGAGATTTGCAAACAGACAGACAAGATTAAAAACATAATCTTTTTTAAGCTTTTAAAGTTCACACTTAATCTTTGACACTATCTTTACTGGTTCTAAGTAATATCGTATAAAGAATACCAACATAATTCCACTGGAATACAAAAAGCATGGTCCGGTTTCCAGAAAATGCGTTCGTATCCGCCATCTTGAATTTAAAACCTCATCTTATTAAGTTGTAAGGAGGAGCAACTCACAAACTCTATTTACTCTGCCTTATTTTTCTTCAAATTATATTGTTCAAAGTCTCATAACACCCGGTTTCATTTCTTTTCTCGATATAAAATGGTTTCCAAGAAGCTTATTATTACTTTTATCGAGCTTTCTTAGTATTTTCTTTGTTTTATTTTAGAGTATTCAAGATTTCTGGGGCAAATCCTTACCTGAGACCGGTGTACTTGCTGACACCCTTAGTAAATTTGGCCTCCATTTCGCCATACAATATGTTGAAATGTAGTCATGATAAACATGTATTTGTGTCGTATTTTCTGAGACACAGACAAGAATGGGGGGTACTTTAATGTAAAAGGCACCTTCTTTCAAAGCTAGATTTAAAATAAAAGGGCGGAACTGCGTACATCATCCAGTTTTACTTCAAATATCGAACTAACCCCCACAATACAATTTAACACGCATATATTTTCGTATAACACAACCCCACTCGTACGATTATATAAGGAAGTCTATAGCATTTTATGTCAATCCTTTGAAGCTAAGATGCTTTTGACCGTCCGGCTCCGGCCTGAAGATTTCTTGAGGGTATTTGTATAAAAGTAACGATTCAATGCGAGTTTTACGGTCCATCGGTTGAATACAATTGGTGGGAATGGTTCGAGAATTTTATGCGGTCTTCGAAGTAGATCGTTTAGAATTTACTAACACTTTTACAGTAAGGGTTACTGTAAACGTGTGTGTATTGTTTAGTTAAAAAGTATGTTATATAGTCTTTTAGATTTCTTTTTTCAAAAAACTTTATAAGATAACTTTTTTAACCTCTATTGCTAGACGTTTCGGGTACGCCCTCGGAAGGATAACTTTATGGAGTGGTATTTTTGCTGGTGTTTGATTTCTATACTTTATTTAAAGAAATAAGGCCCCACCAAGATCTAAGGATTCCAAGTAAACCTCATTAGTGGTGCACCTACCGATTAGTGAACAAGGCTTTGATAAAACATTTACTTTATACTTAGTATAAAGTAGAAAAACACACAAAAAATTGCATACACACATACACAAATCGCCTATATCCCCGAAGGGAGGCAGAGATTACACACCCACTATTTTGGCAATATTTTTAGTCCCACGTAATAGGGGGTAAGCCTATTGGCGTTACCGGACACATTTATAATGGGTTATGTCCAAGATGGCCGAATGAATCTAATAAAAGTAGCAGCTATAGGTAGTAGTTGATGAAAGGCAACAAAATCTTACGTGCCAGCCGTTGTGGCACAGACAGTTAAAGTCCTGGAAACGGGACCTCTGAATTATAATCGCCATATCTGTGTTTGCGAATTAAACATATTTTCTTTCTCTTTCTTTCTTTCTTTCTAATTAACGTCCAACCCCGTGATAGTTGAACTCCAGTGTAACTTTGAGTTTAGTCGAATTCGGCCTTAAATCACATTTTAAATTGAAAAGAACGTGATATATATAGCATATTATTCTGTCAGACAACTACGCTTTTCCGGTCGAAATATGGCCTTAATGTCAAGTGGTTCTGAGTCATTAACTTCTATATTATTTATGGTCAATGACATTTTGTATTCACGAAACAACTAGAACGTAATCTAGTATGATGATGACGAGTTAATATTAACAAGTAAAATATAAACTAACTAAGTACTATGGCAATTATTTAACCATCAATGATTCTCAGATATTAAGTAAGAAAGAAAGAAAACCAACCACGTCGGGGTCACCAGTGAAGTGGTTGTTGGGAGGTATTGAAACGGTTAGTAACAGTATATGAATAACTATATTAACGAAATGTATTCGTATTTATATCATACTTACTATCCCTGGCTTGACACAAACAGGTTCAAATGGGCGTCAATCTAAACAAAGGACAAGTATATACCTTTATGTATTTGTAGTAGGTACTTATAATTTATCGCTTATATCTAATTGGCTAGTTCAATTATCAAGAGGTGTAGCTTATGCGCAGATGGAAACTGGTAGAAGCTTGTAGAAGGGACTAGAATCGCCTTCTAGTATGATATAGACGTCAGAGGTGCTTCGTTTAGTACACGCCACACACTTATTCATACACAGAGAGGTACATAACAAAAACTAGGTATGCAATGCATGCTGCCATGGGCGTAGCCAGGTACAGGCAGGGGGGGGGCAGCCCCCCAGCATCGAACACTTAAATTAATTAATCGAATGAAAAAAAAAACTATTTTCATTGTTGACGCACGTGTTTCCATAGCAACCATTAAATCATCTGGTTTTTTGGTGATGTCCAGGACATTTTCGGTGATTATTCCTCCGTGGTCAAGTCTATTTTCATGATTTCAGAGATATGCACTCCCGGGTATGATTTCGACCAGCATGCCAAATGAGGTCTAAATCGGTCGAGCCGTTTCGGAGGAGTTGGCACACAAACGATTTACACTTGTCGCCTAAGATTGAGCTTCGGTTCGCTCCGCTCAATAAACTAGGTATGCAATGCATGCTGCTAATTGCAAATGCTGAGCGGAGCAAATTTTCTTAACTTTTTTTATGCTCTATTTTCATGATTTCAGAGATATGCACTCCCAGGTATGATGTCGACCAGCATGCCAAATTTGGTCAATATCGGTCGAGCGGTTTCGGAGGAGTTGGCTCACAAACGATTTACACTTGTCGTCTAAGATAGAGCTTCGTTTCGCTCCGCTCAATAAACGGCACTGCACATGGTACACAATCGGGCACAAAACAAAATCGAACAAAGTATGTATCTACCTAAAAGTAAAGTATAATCATATCAAAACAACACAAACACGCAATGGGGTTGTTTTTATCAGAAGTTTATTTTTATTGTCTGCAAATATTTTTGTGGCATAATATTTTTATTAGCAATTTTTGTTCGAAATTAATTGGAACGACAGAAGTGCTGGCAGTATATGGGTTTGCAATTCATCTCCATAATATTAGGCAGAGAGGTCAGTAACGGGTCGCGTAAAGAAGTATTTTACTGAAAATACTTAAGGACATTTTGCATGACATGCGTTTTTTCTCCAGCGTGCGGATCTCGCCCGCAATGCGTTTCGATGTCAACGTCAAATCAGTTCGCGACTAGCCGCGTTACCATAATAACAGGCGTGCGTGCGGGCCGCGCAAGATGAAACGCATTTCATTAATAAATTAAATTTGACATTCTGGTGAATAACAGCTTTAATACCCGTATTAACAAACGACAACATGAGACGTGCGAACGCTAAGCGCTGTCAAAACGTATTGATTCTTCAGTGCTTAGCATTCGCGCGCCTCATAGTGTCGTTTATGAATACGGATGTAAATGTCTTAAACTCGTACATACAAAAAAATATTTTTTTTTTATTTAAAGTGTATTATTCCAGTAAATCATGAAAGACGTTGAATGTCTTAATGCAAGTTCCTTTCATACCTATTTAGGTCAACAAGCTTATGCATTTCACTTCATAATGGTGGCAGTTGACATTCAAGCGAATGGCGAAGCAATTTTCTCTATGGAAATTAACTTTTTTTTTTCAGTATAATGAGATTTTTTTAATTCCGTGGTCGCTCTTACGTCTGTTGCCGGGTGTCTTTGGCTCACACGCAGAAGGTTTTTAATAAAAAGAACCCTATTACTGAGACTTCGCTGCCCATCCGTCCGTCTGTCTTGGGCTGTATCTCATGAACCGTAACAGTTAGAAAGTTGAAATTTTCACAGATGCTGTATTTATGTTGCCTCAATAACAACAAATACTAAAAAACAAAATATAATAAATCTTTAAAGGGGTTACCATATCAGCAAACGTGATTTTTATTCCGTTTTGGTACGGAGCCCTTTGTGCACGAGTCCGATTCGCACTTGGCTGGTTTTTTATTAGACAAGGTAAGAAATCTTATTACACAATAAAAAAAGAGTGCACAAGGCAGGGTGATTGATTAAAGTCTTTTAAAGGAATCGTAGTCATTATTATCTCATTACAGTAAGTTTCAAAGTCGGTAAATATTTTGTATTATATAAAGTAAAGGAACTTATAAACACATGTATGTACATTTACTTTAAGTCATAATTTTTAAGTAGGTGTTTTTTTTTTTTTTTATTAAAAAAATATTGGTGTATGGAATAAGTAATGTAGGTACCTACAAATCTACGTGGGTGGTCTTCTAACTTAAATAAGAGTAATTATCTACTGTAATATATAAATAACGTTTTGGAAGTACCTACGAATTAAAAAGCGCTTTAAATTTTTACTGTCTTTTCCGCTCTAAGTGGGCGCTGCGCTGGTACAACATTTTGATACTCTAGCCAAGACCTTATTTATAATAAGAATAAATTTGTACTATTATACACACATTTTCTGGCAATCATTTTATTTATCTTATCTTATATTTTCTTATCTTATCTTACGTATTCTGTGTGTCCAATCAGATAATTAAATTTAAATTAATACGAAACAACAACACACACATATCATGCCTATATCCCTTAAGGGGTAGGCAGAAGTGCATTACACACCCACAATTTGCTAGTATTTTAGTCCTACGTAACAGGGGGCAAGCCTATTGCCGTCACCGGGCACACATAATAATGAGTTATGTAAAAAATGACCGAATGAATTTAATAAACAGTAGCAACTATATTAAAATTTTGAAAAAAAATTGAAACCCGTTGGCTTGCGATGGAATGTTGATGAAAGGCAACAAAATCTTACGTGCCAGCCGTTATGGCAAAGCCAATTAAAGTCCTTGGCGTCTTGGACTATACGAAACAACAACATGCTATTAATTCATATTCTAATTTCCCATCACAAAAGCTTCTTCATTTTATTTTAACAATGTTCTACTCGTATTTTTGAAATCGTCAAATTTTATTATTTTTTTAAATAAATTGTATTCCGTTTTTCAATTTAACTTTTTAGACGACACAAACGAAGCAATGATTCAACTCGTTTTGTTAAAGTCTGTCACGTTTTTCAGAATGTCCGCACCTAATTTAAAGGATAGGGGAAAATGGTACGTCCTTTTATTTATAAAATGAGAAAACAGATATACGGGAAGAATGCTAATGAGGGAGATACAGGAAAAAATGTGATAAGGTCAGTTGAAGTGATTCGAGGGTAATGGTCAAATAAATATGATTTAGGCCAACATTTTTTTTTTGGGTCCTGTACTAGTAAAGTTGGGAATTTTTTTTTGCGTCTATCCGTAATGTTAGGTAACATTAGATCTTTTCTTTGAAAAATTGTTTTTGATTCATCAATCTGTTGCGAGATATTTAACTTTAAATATTAGTGGCTATATACCTGTGGATTTATATATGATTCTCTTGTACCCCCTGTGTAGCCATCAATATTCCAGCTATAGCTATACTTCATTGTAATTATGATGTGAATTTTTATTTTAAAATAACCATGACATGTATATAATTTATAATGTATTTCCTATTGAATATTCCTACTGAAGCAATTTATACGGGTCTTCAAGGCCTGAAATAAATGATTTATTATTATATTATAATAATATATTATTATTATTAAAGTTTTTTTGTTATAACAGGCCCCCAATAACCCCCTTTTTTAAAAACCTCTGCTGACTTTAACATTTTTAAATAGTTTATGGAGGATATAGCTTTGTTAGTTCAGCAGTTATAGAGGCTATAATGGGTGACTATGAAACCCTTTTCTATGCGTGGCCCGACACTAACGTGGCCGTTTTTTTTACAAATAGACCAAGCTTAGTGCTAGATTTCAACAAAATCGGAAAGCAGATATAAATGTGTGTTGTACTGAATAAAACCGAATAGCTAGAAACATCCTTTTCTAATAAATTCTAAAGAAACCTTCTCTAAAGTATAAATGTTATTGCCCAACCAAGATAAAAATGGCGTAACATAGAACTTAAAGATATTTAAATGGTTCCAGGTCGTTCGGTCCAACGTGTTACGTTCTTATACTCGTTAGTTTTACAACTTTATACGGTAGCAATTCAATTCGTTTGAAGGTGTTCGCTATAACTTGTTGGCGGGGTTGTGGTACCAGTGAAAGGAAACAGCGGGATCGTTTCATATATACAATATACAATACATCATCACAACATATCGTTGCTACCGTGGAAGATGGGAAGGCCTTTGTTGTGGGACGCTACATGCGTTGACACCTTAGCGCCTTCACACCTTCCAACCACATCCGGATGTGCCGGCGCTGCTGCTGCATCGGCTGAAGGCCTCAAACGGCGTAAATATGCTAACCTAGCAGGTGATTACATATTTGAGCCGTTTGGGGTTGAGACATGGGGTCCGAGTGCTCGCCGCCTTTATAGAGACATTGCTAACGCTTAATTGATGCAAAGAATAAGTATCGCCATCCAACGTGGCAACACAGCCAGCATTCTGGGATGCCAGTCAGCAATGACGCGAAGGATTTTTTAAACGATATTTTCAATGTAAATATTTTAGTATATAATTATGTATTTAACACACACACACACACACGTCACACCCATATCCCCGAAGGGGTAGGCAGAGGTGAATTACATACCCACAATTTGCCAGTATTTTTAGGCCCACGTAATAAGGTGCCCCCTATTACGTGGGACTAAAAATCCTATTGCCTACAGAAAGACGGACGGACGAAAGTAAAATTGTCCAATCTCGAAATATAGATGATTCGCTCGCTTGGTCAATAACAACATTCAAGTTAATCAATTATTTCTTTCTAGTAATTAATTAAACATTTCATCTCATACCTTTTACCTGTTACCTACTTAATGAAACGTACCTGTTATATAAACACGGTACTAGGCACTTTTATACGAACCTTCTTAGCAAGACAACGAACCAACCAAATATAGATGAACTATAAAAGAAAGAATATGAAGATAATAAATATAACTCTGCTTAATTACGAGAAAATAGGCGTGATTTTACGTATATGCTGGAAACGTCAGGAAGTTTTTGAAATAATCCAGACCTTACTGAATATATTCACGAAGTATAGGTACTATGACTAAAGTGTAACAATACGAGTACTTCGGGAATTATAACTCTAGTTCTGCCTTGGGAATGTATTTCACGTGTGATTTGAAGCTTCGAGGGTTGAATCGTAAGTTTTGAGATAAAGGAGGCGGTTAAGGTACGCGCATTGTACGTTAATCTCGGTTTTACGGTTTCTCTCTGGAGAAAGAAACTTTTTACTTTTTTTTTATTTGTACCAGCACCTGCTCGGTCGGAATGAACATAAAACTCCTTGGTATTTTTTTACAGAGGTGCCAAATTTGAATATTTTTTTATGAATAAGTTTATGAACAAATACGACTTATTAGCTAGTCCGGAACACATACCGACGACAGACAGACAGACACACGGACGAAAGCAATATCGAAATGTTGACGCTTCGCTGGCTCTGTCAATTATGTGACCCTTAAAATTATCTTAATCTTAGAAATCACCATACCGGCATCATCACAGTCATAATAATGGTAGAAGAGTGGAAGAAAGACTTGAAAACCCGCTTTTGCTTTACCTGAAACAAAAAAGCCATAAGGCATTAGTAGTTTTATATCGTATATGTATAATTGTATAATATATAAGGTATAGGTATGTGTAGTACATTTATAGATATTTGTACTTATGTATGTACTCGTAGGTATGTATATATTAGTTTGTTTTTTGACTGCTCTTGAGTTATTTATCAAGCTAAGGAAGCTTCCAAGGCTTGGTGATTGACTTAGGAGTTAAAGATAAATAATATGACTTTATTTTTGTACACTGCCCCTTTATATTTCATGTTATTCTTCTATCCATCCTAAGGTTGCATGGAGAAATCGCTCTACGCGATAAGGCCGCCCTTTGTACATAGTCTGTTTAAATATGTATACTTAATTTTAAGATCTGTATTTTATATGTAATATTGTATTGTATTATATATATATATTATACAGTCGTTAGGGGTAGTTGGAGCCCTAAATCAAAAATCCGACCGGTCTAACTACAGAACTTCGATATCGCCCATGGGTTGTGAAGGTCAGATGGCAGGCAGTCGCTTCACGGAAAATATCGAAGTTCAGCCGAATCGCAGTTAGACTGGAAAGCCGACCCCAACTGAGTTGGGAAAAGGCTCGGTGAATAATGATTTTAGTATACTGAAATTCGTATCGTAATACATTGGTTATCTGTACCCAATCATCATCTTCATGCCCTAATCATAGCTTTCCCACGATAAGACAAATTCCTCAGAGGAAGTGACACGTCAGCGGATTGTTTGATTAATATAATTTGTCGTGACGTCACATTTGTGACGTCATTGCTACTAATACATTACAAGGTACGCGTGTTCCGTGTAATTGAGTTTGGTAATTCGTAAGTAGGTCTGATGGATGGGATTAATTGGTTCTGATATGTATTAATGTTGAACAAATTCAATTATCCCGCGTCACATGAGTAAAAAGACAGAGAGAGCGAAAGCTTCAAACAAACGCCGGAATAGGTTGCACCACGAAAGAAAGAAGAGCGCGGTTATCTCAATGGCATATGTTTGTACATGTATTCTAATATAATAAGCTTTCGTTTGAGATTTATCTGCCCAATTTTTAGGTTTAGTATTTATTATTCTCGGGAACAGTGCAACTTTATAGTGCCTAAAAGTGATTCAACCGCAAGTCTCAACTTGACTTGGCTGAATCGACTTTATCCCCGAAGGGGTAGGCAGAGGCGCATTACTCACCTACAATTTGCCAGTATTTTAGTCCCACGTTTTAGAGGGCAAGCTTATTGCCGTCACCGGGCACTCTAGAAAGTGGGTTATGTCCAAAATGGCCGATTTATTAATTAAAATAAGCAGCTATATTATAGTTTTGAAAACTAAATTTGAAACCCGTTGCCTTGCGATGAAATGTTGATGAAAGGCAACAAAATTTTACGTACCAGCCGCTATGGGACAGCCAATTAAAGTCCTGGGCGTCTTGGACTCTATATAAAATAATTACAAGTATTTTCCCGTGGAAACTCGAAAATTGTAAGCTATCCCACGGGGTTGAAGTCGCCGGCGTCCGCCAGTTAAATACTAACAGTTCCAAAACATACCAAATAATTATTTCAATTAATATTAATAACAGTAAAACGGCCAATTTCTCTGAAGCAATTAACTTATCGTTGTCTTTCTGTTAATTGTTCGATAGAGGAAACGTTAATTACATTTGCTGAATTGAAAAAGTTTAATCAAGCATTGGTTCAATATCATATACTTCTAAAAGTTCATACATAGGTATATTCCTACATAATCTATATCCCGAGGGGGTAGGCACAGGTGTATTGCGACACCCAATGACCCACATTAGGCCAGTATAAAAGTTTTACTGGCTACTTAATAAGAAATTTATTTGGTTACTAGCTGTTGCCTGCAGCTCCGCCTGCGTGTTTTCTTGATCACCAGTTACTGATTTATTATGTATAGCTGTTTGTGTGTGTGCATGTTACTTTAGATCGACATAACTTTTTTATTTATGAACAGATTGAAATAAAACAAAACTTAAATGTTAAGTGGAATAAACCACAACGCATTAATGAAAACAGCACTTAAATCGGTTAAGCCGTTTCTGAAGCGTGTTCCAACATTCAGACAAACAGACTAAAATTCTAAAAACCATTTTTGGGTTCTATCTATTGCGTTCATAAAGCCTCCCTACATTACTATTTATTATATGTATTGATTGATTGATGATTGATAAGTTTACATAAATTAATTTATCAATGCATTAGTCAATTCACAATAATAATATGTTTACATAGATACAATAGCACAGTCAAACAAAACAAAATCATTTCACTCGTCCCGCATCATTTCTGACGCTAAAGTTCCCATGATGTTAGCAGCGTTGCCGCGCTGAATGGCAGTGGAGAACCTTTGCACCAGGAACGACCCGGAGCGAGAGTTACCGGTCCTCTCTCTAATTCTCCGCCCTACATCCGCGACATGCTCTTGGCTTCGGAGCCCCAACTGCCCAACGTCTCTACCGCTAGTCCCGTTTCCTGTCCGCCGCGTCCTCAGCCGCTGCAGCCGTAGACGGTTCGACCACGGGTACGTAATAAGTATATGTGTGTGTTACCGAACGGTATATTTCATCATTGACTGAGGGAGCCAAGCGACCGAAGGCTCCGTTTCAACTTGCAGACTGGGAAGAATTTCTTTTCTCTGTTCCCATCTACGGGTTCTGTCAGATCATGTTTAAGGCCGTATTTATCAACCGATTTGCATGAAACTTTACACACAAACTCCTTGCTTACAATGAATAACATTTGAATAATGTTTTTTGGGTTGGATGACAAATGAAAGAGTAATAAAGAAAATTGAAGAAGAAAAAGAATAAACAAAGCTGCTCCCGAAGTCTACGGTTCACAGTACTACTAGTCATAATATAACATGCAGTATGTTATGCCACTGCCACTTGAGCTTGGCGACTTTTGTTTATGTTCTCTATAGTATTTTATGTTGCCACAATGTTAAAGCTAGAAATACTCTACGTCATTCTAAGTGGTCTTATTTAGGTTTTGTCCTTTTCATAGCACTATCACAGAATAGGGAATAGTACTTACATACAGAACTTGCACTCCGACGTTAATTAAAGCACATTCTTTTGTTTACAGAGAACATCATTCAAACGTTAGGGAGGTCAGGAAAGTACCAGCATAATTTGTCCAATAATTATGACGTTAATGCCTCAATATCAACTCTATGGTCAATGCCGTATCACAAACAAGAGACAACCCTTACTGACTTACAACTTCAAGATTGTTGTTGAGTTGATTGTTAGGCGAGTGACATAGCCCTGGCACTATGCCCATATTAAAAAAAACTTTGTCGAACCTTGTCATACCGTGCATGTTAAATATTATTAATAGGTAATAATGTACTTTGGAACGTAAATTTTAAACGTACATTCAAAAACCTATTAAAATAAAATCAGCGGTATTTTACGTACGCCTACAGGTTGTTTACGAATAAACTGTGAATGCAAACCACTATAATTATTTTCTTAACCAAATACAATTTTTAAACATTAAAATAAAATTTCTGTTTGTCTGACTGTATTTAATATGTCTACCTACAAGTGAGGATTCAAGGAATTATTTAAATTCGGACGTGTGGAAAGTAGCCGCTGGCTGTATCTGGCGGTGTTGTTGCCTAATCACTGTAATCAACGAAATAGCAGGAAACCGCTTGACTGGCAGTTAGCACTTGGTACTTAATTTTGAATATCGAATCGCTTAATAAGGCTTCTTTTTTAAACGGCATTTCATGTTCCAAATTTAAAGTCAGAAATATTCGAATAAAGAATTAACATACCTATTCGTAAATGGTGGTGATACATAATTGTTCAGTTAATTTCCTAACTGGTATCATTAACAGTTTATTTTTAAATTTTTGTTTATCTGTGTGTGTACTTACGCTAATCTTCAAATCTATTAAACTGATTTCTTGAAATTTTTACAGATTGACTAAGCTTAGCTTGGGCCAAGGCAACGTTATAGTACGTGGACCCTAGAACATTAATACTTATTGATTAACAGCAAGCTCATTTCTCGTAAGTAGCTTTATTTTACCGAGTCCCCACAAATATCGATTCAAGAAGTTTCAATTTGGAGTAGCTAAGGGAGATAATAGGGGTTAAGTATGTTGATTTGACGATCCCAAAAAAATATTACCAACAGTGATATTTTTATTATACAAGAGAATCATTAACACTATTGAAATATTTATTGGTCCCACCAAATATTTAGTATGGTACAAGACTCCCGTGCTCCCAACATGTATGGATTACGAGGTCATAAAATATGATTACCAGCAAGCTGATGTTTTTACTGTTGATTTTCCAACTTTTTTTAGCACAAGTCGGAACGATGGGAACATTTTGCTATATGATTTATAATGGTGTACTTAAGACTTGCACGAATTTGCAGCTCTATTCCTGTCCTGCCATGTCTGTCATACGTCACACGTCACCAGCACACTTGTCACTCGTCACGTCAAACTTTGCGTCTGTGGCGATTGTTACTACAGTAAATAAATGTGGAACTTGAACTAAGTTTGAATGTTAAATATCTTTCTTTCTTTCTTTTCTTTCTTTCTTACAATTTTGTTCCGAATATTTTAACTGGATTACTCTGTTAGCTTTTTATTTTAGAAATAGATGTAGGACTCGGTAAAATAAAGCTACTTACGAAAAATAAGCTTGATGTTAATCAATAAGTTTCTATGTTCTAGGGCGCTTTGTTTTATGAACGCACGCAGCTCCACTACACATACAGACAGACAACGATGAAAAAGAAACCTTTTTAAATCGTCGACACCATTTTTACGTAGATTACGTTTATACACACTATTTCTATCACAATTGTTTTATTTACTTAAGTAATTATTGTCTATGGTCATGTCAAATGACAACGTCCAAATTTTTCTCGGAAATAATAAAATTTCTTTTTATTTCAAATCGACCACATATTATTTTATTTTTCTGAATACTAACAACTTTTTTTTTATAGGTGCTGATGCGGGTGCCGCGAAGCCTGCCGCCTACCCCCTCGGCGTGACGACGACGCCACCGCTTCGGTGCCGCCGGGGCAGCGCTGCGCTTCGTGACAGTGCGTCGAACCTATGTAAACTTTAAAGCTTTCTGTGTTTACTGTTTAGGTTTAGTGTATTCATAGTGAAAAGTGTAAATAAATGCAAGCAGCAAAAAATAATTTATTTATTTATTTATTTATTATTTCAATAACACATCCATCCTTACAGGGCAACCCCCAATACAATGGATGTACAAAAATACCTCTAACTTATATCTAATATATTTAAAATAAACTAGCTATACATTAATACTACACAATATATAACACATGGCCTGTGTGAATTCACTCCACGAACACGAGAATAAATCAATCGATTCAGATACCGTGTTAAGCGCCCGCAACGTACGTGTCAGCGGCGCAAAAATTAAAGCTATAACATTTTATAGTTTAATTAAATTATTTTTATGAGTGATTCACGTGTTTTAATTTAGGTACGTTGACATTAATTAGGGAAATAGTAATAAGTTACATAATTAATGTCAATTGTCACCTTTTTCTTCCAAGATTTCTTCGGGTATGGACTGTTGGAATTTTAGTTTAATTTACAGAGTAGTTATGGATTTTTTTGTGTCCGGTAAAGGCTATCGGACATTATTGAGTGGCCAACAAAATTGCCACTTAACTTTAGGTGTATAAATCTAGCCCAAATTAAGCTAATATAAGCTTGTGTTATGGGATCTAGACAACTGATAAACATATTTATATATTTCTAAATACATAGGGTAAAACCCGGATAGATGCAGCAGTGGGATAGGTGCCTCATTTTCAAAAAATCATACTTCCCAAACTCGCAACTATAAATTAATAGTAGGTATAATTAGGAACCGCAGTCACCCCGCACCTCAGTTAGCTGCGGGCTGTCACACGGTGAGGATGTATTTCGCTAGTGTGTGTAAAAAATTTAAAGGTTAGTTTTTGCCGTTGTGTAACTTTATAAGTAGTAATAAATTATGTTATATTTTCAATTACGTCAGTATACTAGTTCATTAAGTGTGCATCTAAGTATAAAAAGTTACTCTTTTCACTGTAATTTATTTAAAAAATACTTGGGCATCTATACCTATCACAAAGGATAGTTGCCCTGAATTTCCGAGGTTTAGATGCCCTTAGGGGCATCTATCCCTCCATACATTATATTATATGGTGTCAGTGTATATTTAGTGTCGTGTTAACGTATTATTTCTATTTCTTATTTTTGATTGTAGCAGAATCATGCCACGAAAATATAAAAGAAAGGACGGAGTACGATCTAGAGTATGTTCCCAAGAACATACTCTAGATCGTACTCGATGTCCAAACATCAGAACAGCTATTGTCAGCTTTCAATGAACTATACAAAAAAAAACTATAAAATTGTAATATTATATTATAAAAAATATAAAAATACGATGTCCAAATCAGACTGGATACAATGTGTAATGTGTCAGAACTGGTTACATGAGACCTCTATACTTTTCAGAAATTATTGCTCAAAATTGGGTGCAAAGGGGCTCTACCAACATCTTTAGGGCCCCAGCGACCTCACCTGCTAGTGGCGCACCTGCTGATCAACGGACGAGGTTCGTTAATTTAAGGTACCCATGGAGTAGCTTCGGCCCCTACGTGGGTACCAGGTGGTACAACAGTGTTGGTCCGGGAGGGTACCACCGTGCAGCTGTGCTAAAGCCCCCCAAGTAACCCAGCCCAGGCTGGGTTGCATTAGGGGTTCAGCAGCTGCACCGCCGGGCCCGGGGCGATGTATGGTGCAGCAGGCATGGGACCAGTGGGGGTGAAGCGGAGTCTAGTGTGGGTGGTGGGGGTCGATTCGCCGGCCAGGGAGACCCTTAGCAACGGCGTTGCCGCGGCCGCCTGCAACACAGTCATGGGGCCCGCCTGGGACCAACCACCCCAGGAAGCTGCCCCACATGTTGTGTTAAATCCTGATGTGGGATCGCCGCACCGGGTGTTAACCGGTGTGGGGTAGTGGCGGCCTTGCATCAGGGGGGTTTGGGAGCCCTTCCGTCCGGCGAATCGGCTCCGACCTAACCACACGGTCCCAGACGAAGCTAGCCCCTGCGTTTTGTCACTTACTGCTGCACCAAATGTCGCCGTCTTCACGCTTCTTCTTCAAACCTATAATGGCAGTGCAACAGAAAAAATGTAAACGTTCCACAGTGGCCCCAGGAAACCCCACAACTTCGCTTTTCGAGGTGGAGTTCACCAACATCCGTGGACTCCATGCGAATCTCAATGCCGTCCACCATCACCTCGAGACGGCACGGCCCGCTGTGATGTTCCTCACGGAGACACAGATACGCCGCCCTGAGGACACGTCTTACCTGTGTTACCCCGGCTATGTCATCGAGGAACAATTTCGAGACAAAGACAAAGTTAGGGTGGATGTTTGCTGCCGCCGGTTGCGCTGCCTAGAGGACCCCTCCAACTCCGTCCTTTGGCTGCACGTAGACCATGGCTCTATGAGCCAGATCTACGTGTGCGTCTACCGTTCCCACACAGGGGATTCTGAGACAACAAAGCTCTTCCAGTACCTCAGCGAGACGGCTGATGATGCGCAGTTGCGGTTCCCGAACGCTGACCTGGTGTTTCTGGGGGACTTCAATGGCCATCACATTGAATGGCTGGGGTCCCTCAGGACTGATCATGCGGGTAGGGCCGCCCATGCGTTCGCTCTCTCCCACGGTCTGACCCAGATGGTATGCGGGATCACCCGGATACCAGACAGGTCAGATCATGCGCCCGCTTTGCTGGATCTACTGCTGACGAGTTGCCCAGCCCAATACAGTGTTTCGGTAGGATTAAGGTGGTGGTGATGGTTCACGCTGGCATGAAGGTGTGACTGGGTGTGACCCAGACATGCGTTACGAATGCCAGAAGATCACCCGTTGATCGCTTTGGCCTGAAGCCGTATTGCCGATCATTTAATAGCGAGTGATCTTCGAGGTATCGCATGAGCTGCTTGTTGATGATGAGCTCAAACACCTTGCAGATGACTGAGGTGACAGCTATGGGTCGATAGTTGCTTGGATCAGACCGATCCTCTTTCTTGGGGATCGTTTGTACGTTCGCCTCCTTCCAGACCTCCGGCACGATTCCTGTGGAGTAAGACAGGCGGTACAGACGAGTTAGTACAGGAGACAACTCAGCTGCGCATTTCCGTAGTACCACCGCGGGAATGCCGTCAGGACCACTGGCTTTCCGCGTGTCGAGTGATCGCAGCACTGCCCGTACATCGCATTGCCTGAGTACACTGTCAGGCATAGTGTGGCCATAGTTGGCTATGGCGGGGGGCTGCAGGCCACGGTCGTCGACCCGGGAATTAGCCGCAAAGAGGTCTGCGAGCATATCCGCTTTCTCTTGGGCTTTGTGAGCCAGTGTTCCATCTGGGTAACGCAGCGGTGGCAGCGAGGGCTGACAAAAGTTAGATTGCATGGCTTTGGCCAGTTGCCAGTATCCACGGCTGCCCGTGGTATGGGAAGTGAGCACCTGACCAAGCCGCGCGATGCTCTGGGCATCCGCTTACAGACAGTCTTGAAATTAATGCTATTAATTAATGCTAAAAAGTTTTTTCTTAAAAAAATTTTTACTTACCATTGTTTTGTCATGGATTTTCGCCAAGTAACGCCTGTTTCTATCCAATAAATGTATCTTGTATTATTCCATTTTTTATATGTTTGATAACTTTTAAAAATTAATAGTTTTGTTAGCTTCTCAGGACCAGAAGGCAGGCTACTTTCTGGCCCAAAGAATAAGTATCGCCATCCAACGTGTCAACACAGCCAGCATTCTGGGAACCTTCCCAGTCGGCAGTGACGCGGAGGATTTTTTAAACGATATTTTGTAATGTAAATATTTTTTGTATATAATTATGTATATTGTAATTCTTATTGTAAATAACAAATAGTTTTGTTGAATCAGTTATTAAACTATTCTAAATAATAGTCTTTGATTTTTATTATTTTATGTTAAAAAAATAATGCTTTAAAAATTAAAACTTAAAAAAATTTCGCTTGATGGAAGGCGAAGATGAGGCCTACGATGGTACACGTTTGCCTAGAAGGTGTCTGTTCACTTTGACCTTAAAGATGTCCAGATTATAGCGTTCCGGAAAAACTGACCTCGGCAGAGAGTTCCACTCCTTAGCCGTACGCATAATGAAAGAAGAGGCAAATTGCTTCGTGCGTAATGGAGGAATGTCTACAACATACGGATGGAACTGCTCGCCGCGCCTAGTCGTTCGGTGACGGAAAGGGGAAGGGGGTATCAGGTCATGTAAAACCTCCGCACACACCGAAATGTAACCGATAAAAAACCGAAAGGCAGGCCACTCGTCTACGTTATTCTATCTCATATTTCTTGAAAGTTATAAAACACCAATACTCCGAACCAAACATTTGTGGATCACACAAATAATTTGATTCGACCCGGAATCGAACCTGGGACCTCAGGGCATCCGTCGCATACTCATACCACTGCGCCACGGAGGCAGTCACCTCTGTCCCCCCCTTCGGGGTTATAGGTGTGATGATATCCTACAGTAAACTAAATTATTTAACATAAATACTAACTATTTGAAACTAAATTAAATACATTATTTATAACCCGGAAAATCTCACTTTAATCACAACACAACACACAAATCTCACTTTAATCACAACACAACACACAAATCTCACTTTAATCACAACAGTTTGGGACTAAAACACATGGTTAAAATATAAACTAACTTATTAAACATCCATTGTGTATGAGAAATGAGGGATTAAAATTTACTTTGGGCTTATAAATGTACATTTGTCTAACTAACACGTAATATACTGAGTCGGTGTTATTAAATTTTGGTGGCACGTAGCAAATTCTTGTTTTTTCATGGCATTTGCTTAAATTACTTTTATTTTAGGGTTCCGTATCCAAAGGGTAAAACGAGAACCTTATTACTGAGACTTCACTGTCCGTCCGTTCGTCTGACTTGGTCTGTATCTCATGAACAGTGAAAGTTTGAAAGTTGAAATTTTCACAGATGATGTATTTTTGTTGCCTCTATAATATAAAATATAATATAAAATAATAAAATAACGTTTATTATCTTTGAAATTTTCAGAAAATTATTTAGATTCGTCAGAAGTTGGTGTGACTCTACCGAGGGTTCCAAAATGCAACGAGACTGAGAAGAGCCCTCAAGAAACTCAGCTCGGCTTTTTTCAAAATATTTCATCTTAAATCTAATACAGAGTTATTTAGAAAGGAGCAATTCGTTACGTTGTTACAACCAGGCCGCCTTGTCATCTAAGAAATCATTAATACTATAATAAGCTTTATGGCACAATTTACTTTTTATTAGTTTTTTAAATTTATTGACAGATAAATTTGCTATTTCGGTTGGCAATGTATTGTACATTCGAATAAAGTTCCCCGCAAAAGAATTACTCACTTTATGAAGCCTAAATTTAGGAACAGCCAGTTTATCCTTATTTCTTAAGTTTAGATTATGATTATCACTATTTTTCACAAATCTACTTTTGTTCTTGTGGGTATACAATAAAATTTCATAAATATACTGTGAATACACTGTAAGGATGTTAATATGCTTAAACTTATCTCTTAATGACTCCCGAGACCCCATTCCATAGATAGTCCGGATAGCCCTCTTCTGCAACACAAAGATGCATTCAATATCGGCAGCGTTACCCCACAGTAGTATGCCATATGTCATGATACTGTGGAAGTAGCTGAAGTAGACAAGACGCGCCGTTTTAATGTCTGTAAGTTGTCGGATCTTTTTGACAGCATAGGCTGCTGAACAACAAATACTAAAAAAAAAAATATACCTAATTAATAATTATTTTTTTTATTTAATCTTTTATTTCATCTTTGACTAGTTGCAGAATCTACGGCCCATAGATATATACCTTAAAACTAAGAATACATTATAATATAAATATTGCTTAGGCATCACGGCCTATAATAATAAATACCTAAACCTAAAATACATATCTTTATATATATAATTCTACTGTACGTGTGTATGTCACTGAACTCCTCCTAAACGGCTGGACCGATGTTGATGAAATTTTTTGTGAGTGTTCAAGGGGATTCGAGAATGGTTTAGATTCACAATTTGGTTCTTTTTTTTTTTGCAGGACAACGTCTGTCGGGTCCGCTAGTCTATATAATATATAAAACTTAAATCTATGTCGACACGTTCCTTTGTGCCTTTTGATCAGCGTTGTCTCTCGACCTGCCACGGAACCACCGGAACACCACACCCCTTAGCCACAAGTCTTCTTCATCCATCCGTGTAATCAAAGAGGGGTATACAAGGGCATGTTATACGCCCACTTTAGCCATTAACTTTATTGATCCCACGTAATAGGGAGCGAGTCTATTGCCGCTAATCAAGCCTTTTCCCAACTCAGTTGGGGTTTCCATTCGAACTGCGATTCGGTTGAACTTCGATATTGTCCATGAAGCGACTGCAATCTGCCTCCACAACTCATGGGCGGTATCGAAGTTCTGTAGTAAGATCAGTCGGATTTTGTTTTGTTTTTTTTTCGTATGACAACCGAGACCGCCGGCTTAACGTGCTCTCCGATGCACGGAGGGGTCTCAAATGGTCTTAGGAGATGGTCACCCATCCTAAGACTAGGTATGCAATGCATGCTGCTAATTGCAAATGTTGAGCGGAGCAATTGTTTTTAAAAAAAAATGGAAGGGCTTCGCCGTAATCGAATGAAAAAAAAATCTATTTTCATTGTTGACGCACGTGTTTCCATGACAACCATTTAATCATCTGGTTTTTCGGTGATTATTCCTACGTGGTCAGCTCTATTTTCATGATTTCAGATATTATGCACTCCCGGGTATGATGTCGACCAACATGCCAAATTTGGTCAAAATCGGTCGA
The DNA here is from genome assembly GCA_963556515.1 of Nudaria mundana. Lineage (NCBI taxonomy): Eukaryota > Metazoa > Arthropoda > Insecta > Lepidoptera > Erebidae > Nudaria > Nudaria mundana. Next base: position 4,801,436 of record OY748312.1, read on the forward strand.
GCCGTTTCGGAGGAGTAGACGCACAAACCATTTACACTTGTCGCCTAAGATTGAGCTCCGCTTCGCTCCGCTCAACTAATGATGTTTAACCTTTGCAATGTGTTTACATACACAGTTACCAGTCAACCACGTTATCGCTTAAAACTTCTTAACTGAATGTCCAATCAAAGAATTATACAGATAATTCTTTAAACACTTAAAATCTATCTCACATTTCTCGTTCATTTTCCGCTTTCTTAACTCCGAATAAACAGCTTTTAAACATCCTCAGAAACTCAAATTGAAGCTTACCGTGCTTAAAGTGCCGCGTTAGAATATAACGTGCAGTTAGTGAGATGATTCTGTGCGAATTTATTACTTAGATATGCCACAGAGTAGGAGAAACGAAACAGATATTCAGCTACTACTAAGAACAAACGCCGAAAACTGTCGCACCAGTACAAGCACGCAGGATATGTGTGCGTAGTCACTGGTCGCTTGTTACGTACGCGGCGAGACCACAGAGTATTGAAAATTGACAATCCTCTGTGACGAGACTAAAAGCGAAAAGTAGTGAATAAGTAACCAGTGGGCCTACGAGAAATAAGTCTTTCTCGTGGTCACACCGGTGTGCAAATTAGTAGCTTCATGAATAAACGGGGATTAATATTATTTTAAAAAATAATTTATGTTAAAATTAGTGCAATAAGTGGATTAGCATTCAGTCGGTCTACGAGAATTAAGTCTTTGTTGTGATCCCACCAGTGGGTCTACAAGAAATAATTCAACCTCGTGGTCCCACCATTAAAAAAAATAGAGGTTCCACGAGAAAACTGTGGTATACACACACACACAGGTACAGTCAGTTGACAACTTTAGACTTTGCAACGCATGTTGTTTGTATATAATTAGTGACGTTGTTAGGAAGTTAAAACTCTGTTCCGTTTGTTCTACTCTGTGGTTATGCGAAACGTGAAACCAATTATACTTACAAGTCTACTTACCTTGAGATAATGTGGGTAGATGATTACTAAGGACCGACAGTATACTGTAAACTGATTGTCGGTATACAGTATGAAGGATAATGACTAATTTTACCATGTAAGTGACAGTGTTGAGTTTGTAACAAAAATCACCCGGGTGGGTCATAAGAAGGGGTCTTTAAGTATAAGTACTGCAGAAGATTGGACCGAGATACATATATACCAGGTATGCGCTGGAACTCGGGCGGTTACATCGAAATAATAAAGACGGAGCTGGCGGAATTTTAACCTAACCCTAAATAACCTAAGCTAAAAAATAAAAAATAAATCACTTTTCAAAAATGACGCGAGCCAACAATTAACTTTCAAATGCTGCATTTAAAAATTTAAATTTCGCACGCGAGGCAACAACCAAATTTTTTTTAGCACTGTCCAAGGCATGTTTCTTTAATGCTTAAAAACTATACAGCAAACCACAGGCTTATTTTATATCTTTATGCCAAATTTCAAGTTGATAGATTAAGAGATGCGCCCGCTATCGTGTCGCATACATTCTTGATTGAGCCCGCATCGTTGTGAACAAGCTCCGTCTTAATAATTACGCCTAGGTAGGCAGAAAGAGTTGCATTATACACTGACACTTTACCAGTAATTTTGAATTTTTGTTGGTTCCATGGTCCCACGTAACAGAAGGACCACTGCCTTTAGCATGGCCTTATGCATTGGTCATTAGGTATAGGAAATCCATAACCACTTTGTAATTCAAACTAAAATTTAAGATTTAATAGAAAAACAGAATTTATTGCGTTGTCATTTTTTTAATATATATATTTAGGTCGACAGATTGACGCCACCCGCCTGATGGTAAGCTGTGGTGACGTCTGGCGATTGTGGGCGACTCTCATAGTTGCACTAATAAATGAAAAAGTGAGAAGCGAACGGCTAATTATGGAAGGTTATGAGAAGAGAGGAAAGTAACGTGGTAAGAAAGGTGCAAAGTATGAATGTAGATGGCTTCAGAAGTCGAGGTAGGCTCAAGAAAAGATGGATGGAATGCGTGAAAGAGGATATGACCAGGAAGGGACTGAGGAGATGACGTGTGAAAGGGATGTGTGTGATGTGACCCCAAATAAATGATAGGGTGGACTATCGGCTATAGCAATTAATTAAAGCGTAAATAATACTTGAAAACATTGTGTTCACTTGTACAAGAGAAAATATAATACATAATAATGACACCGCACATAAAAAGGTAAAAGAACATAATCCAAATTCAAATGCAGTGCATCATAGACAATTATACGTGGACAGCATCACGACCTTCCAACAATAAATGGGAAAAGGGCAGGCAGATGATGATTATGGTACCCTAAACCATTTCAGCCCCAAACGGTGTTAAACCAAAAAAGTACATTTCCCTAGTGGGTTATAAACATTCTGAACTTGTAGATACGGCCATATTATGTACCATGAGGTGCTCCTTGGCTTTCATTACTTATGACAGATTCCATTACTCGCTAGGGGGAGACACTGTGCTATTTTTAATATAAGCAATGCTTGCACGAATATATTTATTAAACTTCACTGTAATATTGTCGTCGCTGAGAAAAGTTTTGAGAGAAAAAGATTGATATGGTAATTGCGGGAAGGCGGACATTGGTAGGGGAAAGGCTCCCAAAACTGTTACTTACATGAACTTTTAACACAATATCCCAATCCCATGGGAAACACTACCTTTCAAATAAAAAATAACCAGCATCGGTTCACCTAGTCGCTAGATATGAGGTAATAAACATTAAAAAAACACATTAGTCGAATTGGGAACCTCCTTCACTTTGTAGTCTGTTAAAAAGTGATTCATTATAAACGCCTCCGTAAATAAAATTAAGAGTATCAAAAATACACGTCAAAAATTGACACAACAACCGACTTCAGATTACCGAAATGGGACTTCAAATGACTATATAGAAAAGTTAAAGCGATTCTTTACATCGCACCAGAGGTGTCTGCTGTACAAAACGCAGATTAGACCCTGCGTCGAATACTGCTCTCACCTCTGGGACAGCTCCGCGAAGTATTTGATGGACGCTCTCGACGCAATGCAGCGACGCGCTAGTCACATTATAGACTGTCCGGAGGTAACGGGAAGCCTTGAGCCGCTAGCTCAGCGCCGAACAATCGCTTCCTTGGCCGCGTTCTACCGTATTTACCACGGTGAGTGTTCTGAAGAGCTCTTCAACCTGATCCCACCTTCTCCCTTCCGATCCCGAACAACGCGTGCCGGGCAGAGATGTCACTCTCATACCGTGGAAACCGTCTTCGCGAGAACCGAACGTTTTCAACGTTCGTTTCTCTGCCGAACGATAGTGGCTTGGAATGCCCTGGTAGCGCACGTGTTTCTTCCAACATATAACCCTGGGTTCTTTGCGAAGCGTGAAGAGGCACATTACTGGGTCGTCAAGTTGAGGGCCACTCTCCATAGTATTCCTGTGTACTATGAGAGTCGCCCACAATCGCCAGACGTCGCCACAGCTTACCATCAGGCGGGTGGCGTCAATTTGTCGACCTAAATATTTAAAAAAAATGGAGAAATTCCCCCTTAGCTCTCGAGAACTGCTAATGCTCCAATGATGGTTGACCTCTATAGATAGCCCTCGATCTGGAGGCAAGCCAAAATTTGACCTAGCCCTAAGGGGTAAAAAGTTATAGGCCAAAACCTATGGCGTGGTGCGGCGCAAGACACCGTACTAGTTACGAAAGAAGACGCTTTCATTTCATCATCTGCCTGCCCTTATCCCACTTCCTCCTTTTTTGGAAGCCAATTGAAAAGTCCAATAAAGTAGATGCAAACCTTAATTAAAAAAAAAAAATTACGAATCATGCCAAGCCAGGATGGACAAAAGTCTTGTATAAAGTTCCTTGTTCAAAAATACGATTCATTAATTTAGTAAGACAATTAATTTCTACACAGTGACAGCGGGAGTACATCCGTTTCTTGCCTCCATTTTGTACCCCTCGTTCCCTAGTCCGGAATAATTAAAACTTAAGTGCTCCAGGGTCAAATAAATTGAAAAAGTTCCATCAATTTAAAGTATCTATATAACGTTTTACGTTATGGGTAATTCGGGAATTGAAGTGTAATGTTGGGAATTTCTTTACGCCATTTTGTGTTAGACAAACAACGATAAAAATTATTTCGCTGTTTCAGCCAGCTTTGCTTTCATCTCAACCCTATTTGACGCCAACTGCTGGGCATAGGCCTCCCCCAAAGAGGGGGGATTCAGTCTACATGTACTATGCTGGCCGGACGGGTTTTATGTCGAGTTTTCCTACTCTAAACATAGGTTCTTCGATTAACATACTTTTAATATATTTCTAAATACATACTAAATATACTAGTAACTGCTTCGGTGGCGTGGTCGGTAGTGCATCGGCTTCCGACTCCGGAGTCTCGGGTTCGATTCCCGGGTCGAATCAAAAATTAGTGTGATACAAATTTTTGATTCGGATTTTTGGGTGGTTTTCTATGTATATTATGTACGTATTTAGAAAAATTAAGTATGTTTATAAGTTGTTTAAATCCCATAGCATAGCTTATAGCTTAGTTTGGGCTAGACGACGTTGTGTGAGCATGTACAAAAACGCTCTTCCAACCGATATAAGGAACTACAGAACTGTGTCTGGCTTCAAGAAGAGAGTTATGGAACACTATCTCGCTTCTTTACATTAATTATTGTAAGTACGTCTATGTATGTTTTATAACTTTTTATGTATGTATTTGTGTATTTATGTAGTTATAGTTTATGTAAGTTTATTAACCTGCACACACATCAGGACCTGTTTGCATCATGATCTCCTCTCTTAGGCCCACTGGAAGAGATGTCTTTAGAGACAAGTGGCGCCATTGTATACATGTTTAGTTTGTATCCATTTACTATTTTATTTACTGTGTGTGTACAAAAATAAACTAGGTATGCAATACATTCTGCTGTTGCAATAATTTAGCTGAGTTTGTCGATCCGGGTCGAACTCCTAAACAACTGGACCGATTTTTATGAATTCAGATATATGCACTCACGGTGATGGTCACTATGACCGTGCCAAATTTCAAAAAGCTCGGTCCAGTCGTTTAGGAGTTCGATAACGAACGAAATACACGAGTCGTCTAAGAAAGAGCTTCGTAAACTCCGCTCAAAAATAAATAAAAATATTTATTTATTTATTTATACATAGAAAATACCCAAATCTCGATACAAACTTTTGTGGATCACATTTATATTTGAATCGAACCCGGGACTTCAGTGACGGCAGACGTATACACAAACCAATGCCACTGCCCCACCGAGGCAGCGCCTAGTCTTTGCTTTAGTTACGCTGTAGGATTTAATGGGAATGCTAAGTAGTTCGTGTAGTACCTAAGATTATACGAGTACCTGTTAGTAACGTAATCTTTGGGCACAGAATAGGGAATAGTACTTACATACAGGACTTGCACTCCGACGTTAATTAAAGCACATTCTTTTGTTTAATGAGAACGTAATTCGAACGTTAGGGTTGTCCAGTAAAGTAAAATATATACCAGCATATTTTGACCAATAATTATGACGTTAATGCCTCAATATCAACTCTATGGTCAATGCCGTGTCACAAACAAGAGACAACCCTTACTAACTTAAAACTTCAAGTTGTCGCTGACGTTACGTATTTTTGCGGTTGTTAGGCGAGTGACATATGCCTGCTTTGGGCGCTATAGGCTCTTTTATTTACAACAAGAAACCTATTGAACACAGCTACAGACTTTAGCTAAAAAAAGCTATAAAATACGGTAATATCAGTAATACGTGCATATCGTAATAACAAACGCGACAACGACACAATAAACCACTTCGATAAACATTGCGTATCTCCCCAGTCTCCCCTAAACGCTCTATTCAAAGTAACCAATAAATCGTGAACGCACAAATATAAAACATACGTTTATTTCCCATCAAAACAACGAAGCCGACTGTGTGATGCAAATCGTGAGCCGCGTTCAAAAGGAATCTTCTAAAGTTGCGTACAAAGTTTGTAGAATTAAAGTCTAGTTGACTCCCTCAGCTTTCACTGCTTAAACTAATATTGTTAACCAACTACCAACAGAGGTTACTTTTTATGTTAGTTACTTAACCATCTTTGAACTGGGTGAGCCGATGTTGTTTAAATTTGGTCCCATACCGAAAATTATTTGGTCCCATTTCGGTAATTTTAAGTCGGTTTTTGTGTCAATGTTTGACGTGTTTTAAGTTGTCTTCACCTGCGCGTGGTGCACCTGCTGATCAACTGATGAGACTATTAATTATTTGAACATTGTACATTTCAGTCAAGTCATTTCAGTGGTTAAAAGTTTAAAACGTGATAAAGAACCAAACAAACAAAGAAGGGACAACGCTTTAAAAGACATCTATCTGACTAATACTTTACATGATTCCAATCTGTATTTTGTAATTTGCACACACACATGTCACATCTATACCCCCGCAGGGGTAGCCAGAGTAGCATTACACACCCACAATTTGCCAGTATTTTTAGTCCCACGTAATAGAGGGCAAGTCTATTGCCGTCACCTGGCACACTATGTCAAAAATGGCCGAATAAATTTAATAAAAAGTAGCAGCAATATTGCAATTTTGAAAAAAAATTGAAACCTGTTGCCTTGCGATGAAATGTTTATTAAAGGCCACAAAATCTTACATGACAGCCGCTTTAAGTTCTGGGCGACTCGGAATATTATGTTATTTACTCGAGCACGAGGTAATAAATTCCACGAAATCAACCCTATCTTTCTATAAAATATAGGTACCTACAAAAGAAATTGCAAGTAACGAACGAACAAAAGACACGCAAATCTAACATTTTATTTAAACTAAGGCATTTTGTTATTATCTTACTTTAACTTATTAAATAATGCAGTATTTTAAATTTATTTCGCATAATTGCCATTTTTACATCGTAAATAACAACTTTATCAAGATATTTGTTAATATTCAACATTCTTGATAAAAGAACGAAAGAGGAATTTTAATAGGAAAATATTTAAGATACTTCAACAGTTTTTGTTACGGTTAATGGCGGGAAACGACTGTTACTCGTATTTTTGTAACTTACAACCCCAGGGTTCCCTGAATAATTACAATGTACGTGTAGAAATTTAAAAGATTTCAAGGACAAAGCACCGGGACAAATTTCTTCTTGGATTAAAACTTGTGGTAAAACCTTTGAATAGCTCAAAATGCAATGAAAACATCGGTATTGCCATTATCAACATAAAATAGTATATAACAAAGTCGTTCCGTTGCCTATGTATGCTTATCTTTAAAACTACGCAACGGATTTTGATGCCGTTTTCACCAAAGGATAGAATGATCGTCGAGGAAGAACTTCCGAAAAAGGAGGAGGTTCTCAATTCGACTGTTTTGTTTTTTTCTTTTAGAGTTTTCGAAACGAAAATCTCTTATACAACAGTAATGTCCGTCCGTCCGTCCGTCCGTAAACAACTTTACGAAACTCGAGAACGGTAAGAGCTAGAGACTCAGTGTAAAGGCCAATCGACTTAGTATAGTCGAACACCCCCCCTCTCCAAAATGAACTTGACCTTTGACCTCTGATCTCAAGGTCAAGGTCAAAACGAGGTCAAATCGAGAACGGTAATAGTTAGAGACTCAAGACCAGCTGCAATCAACTCAGCATGGTCAAAGACCTCTAAAATAATGTTGAACTTCATATCATGTGATTTTTTTTTAGATTTTATGAAAAACTTTCGAAAACTCTAAAATATATAGCAATTTTTTTACCATATTTTTAACTTGTTTTATTATGTATTTGATTCCTCATATCTTTGGACTAGGTGAACCGATTTTGATTGTTTTTTAAATGAAAGATACACACACACACATATGACGCCTATATACCCGAAGGGGTAGGCAGAGGTACATTACACACCCACAATTTACCAGTAATTTTTAATCCCACGTAACCTATTATGTGGTATTAAAAATTACGGCAAAAGCCTATTGCCGTTATAAATGAAAGATACTACTTCCCAAGCGGTCCCATTTCAATTTGGTCCCATTCCGACCACTATTTGGTCCCATTTCGGTAATTTGTGTATTTTATGTAATTTGTCAAGCTGGCGGAGCCGCGGGTGTCAGCATGTCGTAAATCAAGAAATACATGTAGTCAATAGAGCAGAGGCATGCAATACAAAATGGCTGCTTATCACGACTCCCAATGTCAAACGTACAAACTGAATCTTCATCAATTTCGACATTGACAATAGTTGAGCTTAGCTTAACCTCGGTTATGCTCCGCCGGGCGCCACTGGAAATACGTTCTGCTTGTAACCAGAGACGCCCGGCAGCGGACGTTAAAACGGCCGCGGAATTAAAAAAAAAAAAAAAACCTCGGTTATGCTATGATTTTGGTACCTACATAATAAGTATGTTAAATTTTTTTCTCAACTTAACAACTTGTTAACACACGTAGCAAGTTTAGTGGAGATCCCATAAATACAATATGAAAAAATTCAGACAGATGAAAGCGTAACTCAAAATTTCGACGCCATAGAAATATTATTTACAGAGGTCAACATTTCGGTCGTTTGGTCGGATTATTTAGTTACCGGATTAACTTATGGTACGGTTATCGGTGGGATTGTACCAAATTTGGTAACGAGATGATTTTACTAGGTACTAAACGAACGTATCACTAAGCGACACATGCTTTGTATTTAAGACATACAATTCGAATGGCTGTCTTCATCCTCTGAACCTTTGCCCAACCAAAAATAATTATTGAATACGAAGATCCTTTAGACTTAGATTATACCTATAATTTAGATGATAATAAACTAAAGTATGAATTTGTATAATAAGATAAACTTAAGAAAAATTTACAAAATTTGTTACAAAACTCAATTAAAGAAACATACCCTGATATCCCTAAAGGCCTGGGCAAACCAAAAGCAGGACAGGCGCAGCGCCTGAGCGGGGCAGGTCAGTTGCGTCGCGGTTGATGTCACACCAGAAACATGAGCAGTCAGAAAGCAGTTTGAAGGCGGTCCTGCTTTATAACCGCGTTATGTGTGTCGTATCGATCGCTTGTATTGAATTACAACCGCTTGTAACTGCGCTGCGTCTGTCCCGCTCAACTGCTCTAGTGTGACCACTCAAAATGGCGGAAGTAGTAATACAACGTGTGCTAACTGCGCCTGCGCTGCCACCGCCCCGCGTCTGCGCTGCTCCCGTCCAAATGTTTTGTCGAAAAGCAGTGCGTGCGCGGCGCAGTGGCGGAGCAGGTATCGTTCAGCGGGCCCGCGTTTGTTCAGTGTGTCATCCCTCATATAACTACATTATTTACTAACGTAGACGCACTGCTACCGCGCTGCAACTGCTTTTGGTTTGCCCAGGCCTTAAGCAAAAGAGAATGCAAGGTATAACTTGAAAGTGCGAGAAGAATAAATGCAGAAATAAATAAATTATAAATTGTTTATTTGCAATCCACCAACTAAAACTAAAACAATTGACAGTTGTAGATGGTATAGACAATAAATATGTAGTAGTTTAAAGTGTGGATAGCTGGTGCCTGTGGTAGGAAACGAGACCTGAATTACAGGTCACCAGAGCCCCACTGACAGATGTAGAATAAAGTAGAATCAGATGAAGTAATGATGAAGTAGCCATGTGAGGGTTATCGCTCCCAGTTAGCCTAGATAAACAAAAGATGAAGAATAGGTGCGCATAAAAAAAACCTCCACAACCCATGGACGATATCAAAGCTCTGTAAGTAGTCCAGGCGGATTTTGTTTTCGGGCTTCAAATACCCGTAACGACGCCATAGATGTTCGTATGACAACCGGGACCGACAACGTTCTCTCCGAGGCAAATCAAATGGTAGTGTTGCGGTATCGTTCGCAAAACAGTTTTCAGTCAAATTAAATTCAATACATATACAGGGTGTTACGAAAGGGTTATATCAACCCGAAGCCAGCATCCTCAGCTGGTCGACCATAACCCGTTTCGATATATGGCGACCGCCAAATGAGAAAAAAAAGTTCATCAAAAAATTTAAAAAGATATTTCTAATCAAAACAAACGTGTCCCAACGCTACGGCTTGACGTAGCTACAACTAGACAAGGAGCGCGTGGTACGTATGTACAATGCCTTTGGAGGTGGCGCGGGCGTCGCGGTGGCGTGGGCGTACTTGAAGGGTTATTTTTGTTTATGTAAATACAATTTTGACCAACACATAGTTATGTTTCCCCAGATCCTCGTCCGTGGTTCGACAGGTGCACCACATGCAAGTGATAGTAAAATCTCTGTCCCCAATTTTAGAAAAATCTTACCTGTTTACAGGAAAGGTTAATTTCTTGTGTAACAGTGCTAAATGCGGCTTCGACTCGACTGCGTACACAGTATTTTTAGGTATCAAAATTCACGGTACAACTCCCTCCTACACAAAGCATCATCTCGTAATACTCTTCGTTACTCAGAGCCATTACTACACAACACAATCATTATCACACACAACGTGACACAACTCACAAATTAACAGACTAAACAATTATTTAGCCACCTCACTGCACAAAGCGAATAATGCAACTGAACTGACCTGTGACCTTGCTAAATGATTTTAAATAAAATTCTAGGAAACTTCGTGACTCAAAGCGCTCGGCTTCGTGTTCGTGGGGCGTTGCATGATGCGAAACAGAGACAAAATGTTCCTACCAGGAGTGAGACGGAAGGCTTTTCACAGGCGCGCATTATTTGTACCTATTTTAATGTCGATGACCGAAGCAGCTGATTTTAGCTAGTGTTGTTTAAACAAGTGTGTATTTTATTCGGTAATAATGTTTTTTTACGAACGTTTTTTTTCTTGTCTGGCGGTCGCCACATATCTAAACGGGTTCTGCTCGACCAGCTGGTGGTGCTGGCTTCGGGTTGATATAACCCTTACGTAACACCCGGTATAAAAAACACTCAAGCCAAAATGCGAGCAATCCCAAATCGAACTCTAAATTTAATTAAGTAGAAAACTTTATAAATTAAATGCCTATTTGTACCCATGTCAACTGTAACTTCCTTGACATGTAATAAAAAGTTTATTTGTATTACGCACTGTTTGAAATGTCTGTCAACCCCTAACATGATGTTCATAATAAAACAATGGAGTATATGATGTTGGATTGTTATATAATTGCACTAATTTCGCTAAACAGAAGACATTATAAACGTCGACATATGTTTCACCTACTCACGAGGCATTCTCAACTGTCTCCAAAGAGAACAGGTGTTCTTTTTGGAGACAGTCTTGATATAACAGTCTTGAATATACTCCATTGTTTTATCATGGACTTTCGCCAGGTAACACTTGACTCCATTCAGTATTTATGATGTTCATAGCCTAGAAATTTTAGGACACCTCGATCATTGAACTAAGACATCTTTGTCTGATGACGAGTCTTTTATTTGTGACCGACAAAGAATTTAGATCTCTTCATAATAATAAACAGAACCGGTCAAGTGCGTGTTGGAATCGCGCTCGAAGGGTTTTCCATACCTGATGGTACCGGTTTGGACGGACAGAGCCTGTCCGTCTTTATGTATGTTTAGATCTTTAAAACTACACAACGCATTTAGAGGCGGTTTTTACCAATTGTACGAATGAGCACCTCAGGAGAATTTAACTAAAACCACGCAGTGTACTAATTTTCTTTATTGTTCTTGATCTTGATGTAAAGGTACTTATACTGTAGGTAATAGAAAAGTTGCTACCGATACAAATAAAATCGTCACTATTAATTATGAATAATATAATAATAATATAATATAACAATATAACTATTCACTACATTAATTATGGAGGTGCTTCGCCCCTTCGCCCCGAACCACGCCATAGGTTTTTGCCTATAACTTTTGACCCCTTAGGGCTAGGTCAAATTTTCGATTTTTTGGCTTGCCTTCAGATCGAGGGCTATCCATAAAGGGGTCAACCATCATTGGAGCATAAGCAGATCTCGAGAACTAAGGGGGACATTCCCCATTTCTATATATATAGATAGATATTATTAAACTAGGTATGTCCAAACGTGGTTATTAACACAGTAAGTGGTGTGTTATGTAAAATAAAACGATCAATTATTTAATATGTCAATTGCTTCAAACACGTTTGCAATTAACAGTATATATTGCAGCTATAAATCTAATTGTATGTAACAGTTTATTTAATGTAAATAACACAATTTGAGTTTACAAAGTAATTTATCTCATTCACAGATTGACAAAATAAGGTGATTGAGGTCATGGTAGGTAACAGAGAATGGGAATTAATTATCCATACAGATAAATAGAATTGAAGTGTATGTGTGTTATTTCAATTTAACAGCTTTTTACTAAATGCATACGAAAGTTAATAAGGTGAGTATACTTAAAAAAAAACACTTTTTTAATTTGTTTTTCTGTGTGTCTGTCTGATTTAGCTGGACAGATTTTTTACGGGACTTTCACGGGCGGATAGCTGATATAACTAGTTATAACACACACACATATCACGTCTATATCCCGAAGGGGCAGGCAGAGGTGCATTACACACCCACAATTAGCCAGTATTTTTAGTCCCACGTAATTACCAGAGGCGCTCGGCAATGGACGTAGGTGCGACCGCTTCGCTTCGCTCCGCTCAATAAACTAGGTATGCAATGCATACTACTAATTGCAAATGATGAGCGGAGCAAATTTTCTTAATTTTTTTATGCTCTATTTTCATGATTTCAGAGATATGCACTCCCGAGTCGACCACAACACAATGTCATCTAGCCTAAATTAAGCTAATATAAGCTTGTGTTATGGGATCTAGACGAGTTAAACATACTTATATATTTCTAAATACATACGTATTATACATAAAAGACACCCAAACTCCGAAACAAATATTTGGGCATCACACAAATATTTGATTCGACCCAGAATCGAACCTGGAACCTCAGGAACGGCAGTCGCATACCACTGCGCCACCGAAGCAGGTATTTTAAGTTAACTGGGAACAAATTACATGTCCAATAGCTTAACGATACTTAACCTTTAAGTACCGTGTCTTGACATGTGCCGCCAAATGAAAATAAACATTTTTTTATTACCATGTTTATCCACCTTTTACGCAAGATATTTAATTTTATATTGCGGTTTTTACCTCTAAAATGGCCTATCGCCGTTTCCCGACAATTTGGATAATATTTCCCAACAATGGGGACCTAACTCTCCCTGCAGGAGAATGAGGATTGTGCGGAGCATGCATGGCCTTTATACAGGGCTCGAGTATAGTGTCGGTAGGGCTGACGGCCTTACACCGTTTCTGTTTCTTACATACTGTTGAAAACCTTGGCTGTCAGGGTAAAAAGATGGTACCGTACGATCTCCCTAGCGAGGACTTCTTCATGGGATTTGAAAGCGAGGGCCCTTGCGTAATTATTCTAATGGCACAACAAAAACTATGAGTATAATTGAAAGTAATTTGAAACTATTACTGAACATTACAAAATTGCCACTTTCGTACATTAATTTTAAACTTACCGTTCATTGTGAGTGTCTTATCAGTGTAAAACGTATTAACTAAATCGAAAGCTTATGACTTACATCAGAAAGGCGCACCTCAAATTGTGGATAATTCACTACCATTTTGTAATTTAAATTATTTGTATAATTCGGTGGCTTTTCACAAACACTGATCGATATTCGTGTCTCGACAATGTGACATTACTCACAAAAACGTCAAACGAATTTAAAAGGACAAAAGGGTAATTGATTTAGATAGTGGAGAACAAAAGCTGGTTCATTGTAAAACATGGCTTAAAATAATTGAAACAATACAATAATAACTAGGTATTCGCTGGAACGCGGGCGGTTACATCGAAATAATAAAGACAGAGCTGGCGGAATCTAAACCTAACCCTACCTAACCTAAGCTAAAAAAAATCACTTATTAACAAAGGCGCGAGCCAACAATTAACTTTTAAATTCTGTCAAAATGCTTTCAAACTTACATTTTTTTAGCACTGTCAAAGGCATGTTTCTTTAAGGCTTAATAACTCAAAAACTATAAGAGCCACATACACCAAAAACTATACAGCAAATCACAGGCTTATGTTATATCTTTGTGCCAAATTTCAAGTTGGTAGGTTAAGAGATGCGCCCGCTATCGTGTCGCATACAGTCTTGATTGAGCAGTTGTGAAGACTCCGCAAGCTCTGTCTTAATAAAATATTTTTGATTTGAAATTGATCGTCATGGGCCGGATGACTACCGACCTCTTGGGGCTGACCGGTTTGGGTTCCGAAGCCTCATTGGTCTGACAGTAGGTGCACCAGGTGAGCATGACTTGAATCCCACAGAATGATGTTGACAGGGCCCCTTAGCACACAATTTTATACAAGGGGCAGGAAGCCGCCAGGTGCCACTGTTTCGCCAGACGGCACTGGAAATTATCTGTGTGCTAACCAGAGGCGCACGGCAATTGACGTATGAGCAGCCGTGGAATTAAAATAAAATTGGGTAGGGAGAGGCAGTTATTGCCAGTAATAAGGGAGCAAGCGTATTGCCGTTACCGGACACTGAAACCAATCTAAAACCGGTCAAGTGCAAGCCGGATTTGCGCGCCTAGGGAATAGACTGAAATAGAATAGAATAGAAAACGTTTATGCATGAAAAATTTTGGGTCTCGTAACAAAACGGCAAAGTATCATGTTTGTTGATTGGGAGCCTCCTTAGATATTTATTATATTCGGTTTTTTAGTATTTGTTGTTATAGTGGCAATAGAAAAACATCATCTGTGAAAATTTCAACTTTGTAAGTAACTATCACGGTTCACTAGATACAGCGTGGTGACTGTAACAGAAGAACAAACGGACAGTGGAGCCTTAGTAATAGGGTTCCCGTTTAACCCTTTGGGTACGGAACCCTAAAAATCAATAACCATTCTGTAATCCGAACCTAAATCCTAATAATCATGAACCAATCTGAACTTTCCGAAATTTCTTTTTTTTTTTTTTTATTTATATTTAGGTCGACAAATTGACGCCACTCGCCTGATGGTAAGCTGAGGCGACGTCTGGCAATTGAGGACGACTCTCACAGTACACAGGAATACTATAGAGAGTGGCCCTCAACTTGACGACCCTGTAATGTGCCTCTTCACGCTTCGCTTAAAGAGCCCAGGGTTATATGTTGGAGGAAACACGTGCGCAGGCAGGGCGTTCCAAGCCACAATCGTTCGGCAGAGAAACGATCGTTTAAAACGCTCGGTTCTCGCGAAGACGGTTTCCACGGTATGAGGGTGACATCTCTGCCCGGCACGCGTTGTTCGGGATCGGAAGGGAGAGGGTGGGATCAGGTTGAAGAGCTCTTCAGAACACTCACCGTGGTAAATACGGTAGAACGCGGCCAAGGAAGCAATTGTTCGGCGCTGGGCTAGCGGCTCAAGGCTTACCGTTACCTCCGGACAGTCTATAATGCGAACAGCGCGTCTCTGCATGCGTCGAATGTGTCCAGCAAATACTTCGCGGAGCCGTCCCAGAGGTGAGAGCAGTATTCAACGCAGGGTCTAATCTGCGTTTTGTACAGCAGACACCTCTGGTGCGGTGTAAAGAATCGCTTTACCTTGTTCAGTATTCCTAGTTTCCGCGAAACTAGCCCAATACATCTCTCAATGTATTTTGTGTTATTGAGCTCTCGACGAACGTCTATGCCAAGGATGTCTAGATTGTCCTTCATTGGTAATATTGCATTCTGAAGAGTGGGTAGGGGAAGGAAAGGGGATTTTTTCGCTGTAAATGCACACGCCTGTGTTTTGTGGGCATTGAACTCGACCAAGTTCTCGGCACCCCATTGGGAGATACTGTCGAGGTTTCGGTCGAGATCACCCACGAGATGTCGTCTCTCCTCCTCTATCACAGATCGCCCCGCCGTCGGACGAACCGAGTAACTCCCGTGCAATGTACTGTCATCTGCATAGCAATGAATGTTCCCGAGGGAAAGCATATCATTGATATGCAGAAGAAAGAGAGTTGGTGACAGTACGGACCCCTGAGGTACCCCGGCATTCACTTGCAAAAAGCGAGAAGCCTGGCCATCGCAGAGGACCCGCACTCGGCGCTCGTTTAAAAAACTGGCAATCCAGCTGCACAGTTGAGGAGGTAGACCATATGCCGGAAGCTTGGAAAGGAGCGAAGCATGCCAGACCCTATCGAAAGCTTTGGCGATGTCCAGGCTAACAGCCAAGGACTCGCCGAACTTTTCCATAGCCTCACCCCATACATGCGTGACGAATGCCAGGAGGTCACCCGTTGATCGTTTTGGCCTGAAGCCATATTGCCGATCATTGATTAGCGAGTGATCCTCCAGGTATCGCATGAGCTGCTTATTAATAAGAAGCTCGAGCACCTTGCAAATGACTGAGGTGACAGCTATGGGTCGATAATTGCCTGGATCGGATCGATCCCCTTTCTTGGGGATCGGTTGTACGTTCGCCTCCTTCCAGGCCTCCGGCACGAGGCCTGTAGAGTATGACAGGCGGTACAGACGTGTTAATACTGGAGACAACTCAGCAGCACATTTTCGTAGCACCACCGCCGGAATGCCGTCAGGGCCACTGGCTTTCCGCGTGTCGAGTGACTGCAGCACTGCCCGTACATCACATTGCCTGATAACAATATCAGGCATAGTGTGGCCACAGTTGGCGATGGCGGGGGGCTGCAGGCCACGGTCATCGACCCGGGAATTAGCCGCAAAGAGGTCTGCGAGCATGTCCGCCTTCTCTTGGGCTTTGTGAGCCAGTGATCCATCAGGAAAAGTGGTGGCAGCGAGGGTTGACAAAAATTTGACTGTACGGCTTTGGCCAGTTGCCAGTATCCACGGCTGCTCGTGGGATGGGATGTGAGCTCCTGACCAAGCCGCGCGACGCGCTGGGCATCCGCTCTCTTGAAGGCCCTCTTGCTGAACCTAGTGGCCCGATTGTACGCTGCCTTGAGGCGGTTCACGTTCGGGTCACGTGCCGCCCGAGCCCTGACCCAGGCGCGATATGCCGACTGTTTTTTCTGGACAGCCTCGGCACATTCACGCCCGAACCAGGGGCGAGCTTTGCGGATGCTGGCGACATCAGTGAAAGGGATATAATATTCTATCCCTAGACTGATCTCGCCAGCAATTCTGTACCAAAATAAATAATTTTCTGGTTAATTCATATTTATTCATTACAGAGTCTACGTTGAATCATTAAGTGAATTCCCATTAATATCCTCTGAGAAGCACTTAATATTCTAGTCTGTATCTATTCATTCATTAGTTAGACTCTGTAACAAGATGGCATCACTGCGGTTTGTACCATTTATCATTGCACTGAAACTGTATAGGTACTGCTATACCTAACTTTTACTGCGAGCGTGATATAGACAAGATGGCGGACTAATTATATTTCATGCACTCCTACAATATGGGTATCAAATGAAACTCGAAAAAGTAAAAAATAATGTAAAAGAAAAATAAACTTTTATATAAATACAACCTTTTATTACAATGCGCTAAAAAGTCAAAAATAAACTTTAACTATCAACTTATAACGTCATTACACAATTTATATGTTATAAAAGCTTGTCGCGAGACTTATTTAGGTACTCGTATTTGTTGAACAGAACAGCGACAAGCTTTAATAACATTAATTAATTTAATAAAATTAATTATTTTAAACCATGTTTTACAATATACCAGCTTTTGTTCAAATCTAAATCAATTACCATTTTGTACTTTTAAATTCGTTTGACGTTTTTGTATTATACTTTAAAGATAACCACGCGTCACTTCGACTCCATGTACATATTGTGACCTCTTTTACCGACGTTTGACCGTTTATAACTTTTAAGAAATTATATTTTTAGTTTTGGATGAAAATTGCCACATGTTGTAATATAGGCTTGCCCTGAATTACGTGAGACCAACGAAACTATTGGAACAATGTGGGTGTGTAATGCACCTCTGCCTACCTCTCCGGGAAAACAGGCGTGATCATAACATAGTATAAAACAAATTCAATTCCATTCCCTATGTAGATATGCTTAGATCTTAAAAACTATGCAACGGATTTTGATGCGGTTTTCACCAGTGGATAGAGTGGTTCTTGAGGAAGGTTTTTGTGTATATTATTTGTCGAGCGGACGAAGTCACAGGCATCCGCTAGTTACGTATAAATTTAGTCTAAATTCCTAAAACTGAATGTTAATAGCAAAAGATGTAGTTATGAGAACATGTACTTACCTACTCGCTACACAAGAGACTTAAATGCTCAAATTGGAAACGATAACTTGGACTTTATATACAGCTGAATAAAGTGCACATTCTTGTGTAGATCTGTGTAGACAACGACAGGAAACGAAGGCAGATGTTTTGATATTGAAACCTGTATCTTGGAAGTTAATATTTGCTATGTTGATAAATATTAACAGTTGATTTATTAAGCTAAGGGAGCGCTCCGTAGCTTCAAAAATAATTAAAAAAACATCTTCGGGCCCCAAGTTGTGTTCACATGTGGTACACCTGCGGACAACTGGATAAGGCTTTGGCAAATACTAGCTCAAAGTGGCTTCTGTACTGTATCTTCTTAACATAGTTTAGCAAAGTCGATTACCGCTATCTGACTGTCCCTATGTGTATGCTTAGATCTTTATAACTACGAGACGGATTTTGATACGGTTTTCATCAACTTATAGAGTGGTTTTCGAGGAATGTTTAAGTTTACAAATTGTTTAGCGTGCGAAGCCGCGGGCGTCCGCATGTTATGTATAAAGAAGCGTGTATATTTGAAGACCATACTGAACAATTTTGCTTTCATCTGTATGTGTATAAAATATGTATGTTTCTATCAGCCACAACTATTTTTATTGGGAGGGTAAATAATTGCATAACGCCCAAATAATGTTTTAATTTTCGCGAGGCTGTTCGACCATAACCATAATATGGTCGACAACTAGTAATATTTGTGAGGAAGTAGGATCAATAAAGTCATATTTTTTTTACGATAGCATTGGTCGAGTAACATCTTTGGCTAAGTATGAGGGCTACTATTTATGTATTCGGTACTGGCCAGTTACAAAACAATATTAAAAAAGTAATAACGTTTAAAAATGGAACTCTTTGGCTGAAGAATACAATTTGTTTCATGTAGCTGTCCCTTGTGGCGTCCTTTTGTAAAATTAGCTGCTTTAAGTGTTTTGTGAATGAATGACTTTTGTTCGGTGTGGCTCATTTGTAGATAATATAAACAAAATTGAGCGACAACTAGTAATATTTATAGGACGTTGGATCAACCAATGAAATCGGAGTATTTTTCTACAATACCATTGGTCGAGTAGATCGTCGTTGGCTGTAGATGCTAGACCGGCCGGAGGGGACAGCCATTTTCAACCGGTATTCGCAAAATGCCTGTACTTGTACGTCGTGTAGAACTTGTTACGGCAACTTGCAAAAAGCAATTAAATTCAATTTAATTGAATAGCAAATTCAATCTGTGTAATGCTCTTTGAATGATTTAATTTAATGAGATATATGTTCAAAATCAGTCGCCCGTGGGTAAATTATGGATTAGAATTGATGACGACGAAACAGTCCCTTTATGCAGGTACAGTAGCCAGAGAGAGATTCTAGCCCACACCGACGATATATTTTATATATATTCATTAAATAAATAAGTTTAAAAGCGCAAGTTTAGTAAATCTATACTACTATTATAAAGAGGAAAGATTTGTATGTTTGTAATGAATAAAATCAAAAACTACTGTGCCGATGTCAAAAATTCTTTCACCATTGGAAAGCTACTTTCACCCTGAGTAACATAGGCTACTTTTTATCCCGGTCATGTGTGCCCACGGGAACCGGGAACGAGTAAACTAAATCACGCGGGCGGAGCTGCGGCGATCAGTTAGTATATTATAAAATACACGTCTAAAATTGACACAACAATTACTGAAATGGGACCAAATTGAAATGGGACCACTTGGGAAGTAGTAGCTATCAATAATAATTAAAAATTTCAAAAACGGTTCGCCCAGTCCAAAGATATGCCGTAACAAACAAAAAATCCCATCGTCCCATCTTCATCCGGTTTAAAGACTTGGACCACCGACACTTAGTTTGGGACAACAAAACAACACTGAAAGGTACTGGATTTACTGTCTCCGAGTTTCTTACTAGGGTTAGGCACCGTGTTTTCATGGATTCACGTAAGCACTTCCAAGTGAAACATGTGTGGACAACCAATGGGACGATCAACATTATAACGCCGGATAAAGTGCGCCACAAGATCGAATCTGCGGCCGAACTCAGTACTCTTATTGCGCGATTCCCTGACTCTTCTACTGTGAGCGGTGGCGCTGAGGCTTCTGCACCTATGATTTCGGTCCCGGGAGCACCTGCTGCGTCTTCCACAACTGCGACCAAAGCGCTGAGAAGCTGCCGGAAATATTGACCGGTACAATGTTTTGTTTACATTCATAATTTACTTCTCAAATTGGACGGTTAACTATAATTGTGTACTTTTAGGTTCGTGTTACTTTCATTTTTCGCTACCGAGCAATTTAATTTAGTTGTATGTTCGTTAAAACAATGTAAACATGGGTATAGGTATATTAGTATATAGGTACCTACATATTTTATATTGTAAATTCAATATGTACCCGCGATGTAATTATTGTGTATGTGACGTCTATTTGACACCACGCATGACGTTGTCAAGTTGACAATCTTTATTTTTTATCCCCTTCTGGGTCCCCTTCAATAGACATTTAATTTAAATTTACATATATTTATTTACTTATCTTTTTAAATTTATATATATATATATATATATATATATATATATATATATATATATATATATATATATATATATATATATATATATAATACTTATATGTATTAAATT
This sequence comes from Nudaria mundana, assembly GCA_963556515.1. Lineage (NCBI taxonomy): Eukaryota > Metazoa > Arthropoda > Insecta > Lepidoptera > Erebidae > Nudaria > Nudaria mundana. The sequence continues at coordinate 4,822,395 of OY748312.1, forward strand.
ATATTTATCTATATAGTATATTTATGAATAATTCGTTCGATAGCCTTGATAATAATACCTTTCTTTCATGTTCTTTTGACTCCAGTTTCGATAGTGCAGCAAGCCATAGTTCTGCAGCTTTGACCTTGAACGACGAGCTATCCTCAATCTTCTCAAACTTTCCTAAGAACCTTAACATAGTCCACATCAATGCCCAGAGTATTTCCCACCATCATTCTGATATTCTAGCATCCTTTAGCAGTGTTCGCGTGGACGCAGTCTTGGTATCCGAAACGTTCCTGAAGCCGTCCCATCGATCATCACTAGTTGCCCTCCCGGGTTATGTACTAATTCGTAATGACAGGGCTGGCAAAGGCTGTGGCGGCGTAGCGATGTATCTGCGTGAAGACATTCCCTTTCGCATTATTAGTACCTCGTCTCCAACAACTAATGCAGCAGAACATCTTTTTTTGGAAATATCTGTACATCACTGCAAAATGTTTCTGGGTGTCTTCTATAGCCCTAGTCTTCGCATAGATTATTTTGATGCACTGGATGCGCTGCTCAATGACTTGTGCCCAAATTATAATCAAATCGTTCTGATGGGCGATTTTAACACATGCCTCATTAAAGACGACCATCGTACCCACTCCTTACACTCACTTCTAACTTCTATAAATCTACATATCCTTCCCCTTTCTGCTACTCACCATGTCCCTAATCGTAAACCTTCTCTACTCGACTTAATGATTGTATCTTCACCTGATCATGTCGCCTCACATGGTCAACTCACTGCTCCGTTTTCGTATCATGACCTCATTTATGCATCTCTATTTATTCGTCCACCTAAACGGAAATCACAATTTGCTGTGTTCCGGAATTTTAGGAGCATGGATCTGGAGGCTTTACGCGGTGATGCTGGCAGCTTAGATTGGGGACATGTCATTCATTGTGAAGCTGTCGACCAGAAGGTAGAACTTTTTAATAATGCCATTACCACTTTATATGATCGGCATGCACCGCTGCGTAGGGTAAGGTTAAAGCATGTCCCCGCTCCCTGGATTACGCTTGAAATCAAAGAGCTCATGGCTAACCGTGACCGGGCTAAAAGGAGGCTCAAGCGTAGTCCGACTGACTTCAATTTTGCTCGTTATAAGAACCTTCGCAACCGCTGTGGTCGTCTGTGTCGTGATGCCAAACGCCGCCATTTTCACGAATCTCTTGTCAACCACAACTCTTCAGACGTCTGGAAATTCCTTAAAGCTAATGGAATCGGCAAATCACCAACTATTGATTGTCACAACATCGATGTTCGAGCCCTCAATAAGCATTTCTCTCTCCCACCTGTAACACTTGACCCGCTTGTTAGGGCCAACACTCTGCTCGATTTGTCTCTTTTGCCGGTCCCACCATGCCCTTCGTTTCATCTCTCTGCGGTTGGTGAGGATGACGTCCCAAAATCTCTTTTAGCCATCACTTCCTCTGCTGTTGGGAACGATCAGCTGTGTTCTAAAATGTTTTCTCCTATTCTCCTGTCCGTAATCCCCATTTTAACTCATATCTTTAATTTCTCCCTTTCCTTCGGCTGTTTTCCTAGTGCTTGTAGTTTCCAAACAGGCACAAGTTATTCCACTACCTAAAACATCAAACCCTTCTCTCCCGTCCCAATTCCGTCCTATATCCATTCTACCATTCCTATCCAAAGTCCTTGGACATATAGTACATCGCCAGTTGACTAGTTACCTGACACGGAATAATCTCCTTAGTCCCTTTCAATCTGGGTTTAGGACAGGTCACAGCACTGTGACGGCACTTCTTAAGGTGACCGACGACATACGTTGGGCCATGGAGAGTAGATCTCTTACGGTATTGGTGCTACTGGACTTCAGTAGTGCCTTTAACTCGGTAGACTTTGACATTCTCCTCGGTATCCTTAAGTCGTTGAATTGTTCCATGGAGGCTGTGACCTGGTTTAAATCCTATCTTAGGGCCGCTCGCAGTGTGTTCGTTACAATGACGCTCAGTCTGACTGGTGCAATGTCACTGCGGGCGTGCCCCAAGGTGGCGTACTCTCTCCTCTTTTGTTCTCCATTTTTATCAACTCCGCAGTTAGAGTCATTTCTTCCAACTTCCATCTGTATGCAGACGACTTACAGCTGTATAGGCACTTTACCCTCAACGAGTATCGGACTGCCATCGCTGTCATGAATCATGACTTGAGTGCCATCAGCCTATGGGCAAAGTCATACGGCCTCCACATAAATCCCACTAAATCTCAGGCCATGGTAATTGGCAGTCGGCAGATGTTGGCAGGGCTGGATATGGCATCTCTTCCAGCTATCGTGCTGGATGATATCCCTATCAAATACACCAATGCCGCTAAGAACTTGGGAGTTATTATCGACAACAACTTGTCCTGGGGCTCTCATATTAACGAGGTCAGCAAGAAGGACCACTTCACCTTTCATACACTTAAATGTCTCCAGAGTTTCTTGCCCCACGATACTAAAATCTCGCTGGCCCAAACACTAATCGTGCCGATCTTGGACTACGCGGACCCTTGCTGCCTGGATGCTACAGAGGAGCTCTTAAACAAACTTGAGCGGTTGCAAAACTTAGGTATCCGATTTATTTTTAACTTACGTAAGTATGATCACGTCTCAAAATTTCGCAAGGAACTCAAGTGGCTCCCAATCCGTCGTCGTAGAAATACTCGGTTATTATGTCTCCTCTTCAATGTCCTACACAATCCCTCATACCCTTCCTACCTGCGGGAGCGGTTCACACTGATGCGTGCATCAGATGAATCGTGCCGGCCTCACCTCTCCTACCGCCTCAATTGTCCTTCCCACAAATCTGACTTCTTCTCCTACTCTTTCTCCGTTCATGCCGTCAGACTGTGGAACGCTCTTCCAACCGATATAAGGAACTGCAGAACTGTGTCTGGCTTCAAGAAGAGAGTCAAGGAACACTATCTCGCTTCCTTACCTTAATTATTGTACGTCTATGTATGTTTATATATCTTTTTATGTATGTATTTGTGTATTTATGTAGTTATAGTTTATGTAAGTTTATTAACCTGCACACACATCAGGACCTGTTTGCATCACGATCTCCTCTCTTAGGCCCACTGGAAGAGATCTCTTTAGAGATAAGTGGCGCCATTGTATACATGTTTAGTTTGTATCCATTTACTGTTTTATTTACTGTGTGTACAAAAAAAAAAAAAAATTAAATAAAAAAAAAAAAAAACTCCAATTGAGAACCTCCTCCTTTTTTGAAAGTCGGTTGAAGAGTAAAGTATAAGTAACTGAAATTTTCGCACTTTTAGAGTTTTCGAAACGAAAATCTCTTATACAACAGTAATGTCCGTCCTTCCGTCCGTCCGTCCGTTCGTCCGTGAAAAACTTTCAACTCGAGAACGGTAAGAGCTAGAGACTCAGTGTAAACGCCAATCGACTTAGCATGGTCAAAGACCTCTAAAATGAACTTGACCTTTGACCTCTGATCGCAAGGTCAAGGTCAAAAGGAGGTCAGACATTTTTTAGATTTTATGAAAAAACTTTCGAAAATTTTAAAATATATGGCAAAATTTTGCCATTTTTTAACTTGTTTTTAGGTATGTAGCGGTAAAGAATATTGTCCATGTTATAAGTTCGTACATTGTGACCACTAGAAATATACCTTGTGGTTTGTACCAGAGACGCCCGCACCAATGGACATAGGAGCGGACGCGACTACGCGAAATTTAAAAAATAGTACATTCTGAAGGTCGACCTCGGCGGACCTGTCTATAGACATATTGACGAAAGGCCAGGGGGCCTACCATCGTCTCTTGAAGCAGTAGGTGCCTATTATTATAATGTATTGTACCGCAGAATAGGGAATAGTACTTATACAGAACTTGCACTCCGACGTTAGATAATTAAATCACATTATTTTGTTTACAGAGAATATCATTCGAATGTTAGGGTTGTCAGTAAAGTAAAATATATACTAGCATAATTTTTCCAATAATTATGACGTTAGTGCCTCAATATCAACTCTATGGTCAATGCCGTATCACAAACAAGAGACAACCCTTACTGATTTACAACTTCAAGTTGTCGCTGACGTCACGTATTTTTTGCGGTTGTTAGGCGAGTAACAAAGGCCTGTTGTTTGTACTAAGACGCCCATGATAATACTGATTTAAGACATGGTGGAAGGCACCCTGGTCAAGAGTACTCGTAATCGAAGAGCAAGCGAATGTTGTGGAAGATTTAGTTTTGTACCGTGGGAAGAGGAGAACCGTGCATTGCCTACCCCGATGGACCGAGGCGTGATAATAATGTACAAATATGTAATACATTAATATATTGTATAAGCATACTAACTTTTTGTTATATAATTTTACAATATTAATCACAAAAACTATAGTCTCATATTTACTTCACTGTTTATAAACTACTAGTACGGTGTCTTGCGCGGGGCTTCGCACCGCACCGCGCCATAGATTTTGGCCTATAACTTTTGACCCCTTAGGGCTAGGTCAAATTTTCGATTTTTTGGCTTGCCTCCAGATCTAGGGGTTTTCCATAGAGGGGTCAACCATCATTGGAACATAAGCAGTTCTCGAGAGCTAAGGGGACATTCCCCATTTCTATATATAGATATCAATTGATTGGCATCAGAGCCCTCTAGCTGTGTCTAAACGTAATTGCAACATTACTCACAGCCTAACATAGTAGTTAGTTCCTCAACTACGGGTAGATGGCGCTCTGGCGACGCCGTAAGTGGCGATATTAACATAATGTGATCACAAAATTAGATGTTTTGGGCTAGTGGTGTCTTGGTTAGTTGGTAGAATGTAATACATGTTTGGTCACGAAAATCAAAACCGAAGCTGAAATCGATACAACATAAATCATTCCCACCTTTATTTCACAATTGACATTTTGAATCTTACTTTTTATATTCAGGAAAAAACAAAAGCAACAGTTATATATTTGATAGAATGTCGACGGAAAACCAACAACATTGATTTATTGTATCCCTCGAAGCCCGAAAACAATCAACACCAACACGATTATCTATAACAAACCGGCAACTTTAAGTTGCTTACGGCATATTGTTATCGTGTCTTTATCTTATCTGCTCGGACTGAGTTTATAGGTACATGTAACATTGGTCCTAACTGTTAGAATTTTTTGTATAATCGTGCCCCGTGTATAGTATAGTATCTAGCCAGATCGGTCTTAGGATGGGTGACCATTTCTTAAGACTGAGACCTCTCCGTGCCTCGGAAAACACGTTAAGCCATTGGTCCCGACTGTCATACAAACATCATGGCAGTCGTTAGGGGTAGTTGGAGCCCTAAATCAAAAATCCGACCGTTCTAACTACAGAACTTTGATATAGCCCATGGGTTGTAGTCGCTTCACGTAAAATGTCGAAGTTCAGCAGAATCGATGGATGGATTAGCAACCCACCGTCCTTACAGAAGCAGGCTAGAAGGGCTGCGTCATGTGGGGCTGCACCCCACGCACGCCTTCAATCACCGACGCGGGATAAAACCCAACCCCAAAGATGCGGGGTAACACCTACCATACGCAGGTGGCCAAGGTCCGCCGGGCGCCACCAGGAATTCACTCAGTCTCTACCGGAGGCGCTCGGCAATGGACGTAGGTGCGGCCGCGACGTCGGGCCGCGGATTAAAAAAAAAAGAAAATCGTCTGTAGCGTGTCGTCAAAATGCACAACGCTGTAAGTCTTAAAAAGTAATATTGTTTTAATTTTATATGGACGAGCCTATACCACATGTTCAGGCAACTTTTCCCAAAGGTTTACATAGCGATTGTTTAGGGTGTAATGTTATGTGTTATGGGTGTTAGCGGTTAATGACTGTGTTGGTAAGCGGTTTAGAGTAAAGCTGTGTCCACGGAAAAGTATAAAAATGAACAAAAAATTGTGTCATTGTTTACAAAAAGTTGCCCGTTTGAAACCGTCTCCAAAGGTACAATTTCTCAAATCAAAATTGACATTTTCCTCGACGTCGAAAACGACGAAAGTATTCTTGCATTATTTGTAAAACTCAAAAAGAGCTCAAACTCTCTAACGCCTAATTAAAAAATATTTCAACAATATCCCAAAGGGAGTAGAATTTAAATTTCGGTATAATTAAAGCTTCGCCTTTGGGATTGTTTCAATTAATATTTAATGAAGATCTTTATTTTATCATCTCTGTTATAAAATTCAGATTATATTCGAATGTTAAATCAAAAGCTAATAGTTTTCCTGGATTTTAGAAGTGCTGATGAGATACCACTTTGCGCCTAACAATATGACGTCCATTTTCAAGACCCAAGCAAACCTCACCTGTGTTGCATCTGCTGATCAAAGGACAAGGCTCTGCTCAGTGAGCGGAAAGACCAACTAACTACACACACACACACACACACACATATCACGCCTATATCCCCGAAGGGGTAGGCAGAGGTTCCTTACACACCCACATTTGCCAGTATTTTTAGTCCCACGTAATAGGGAGCAAGCTGATTGCCGTCACCGGGCACATTTATAATGGGTTCAGTCCAAAATGGGCGAATGAATTTAATAAAAAGTAGCAGCTATATTGCAATTTTGAAAAAAAAAATTAAACCCGTTGCCTTGCGATGAAATGTTGATGAAAGGCAACAAAATCTTACTTGCCAGCCGCTGTGGCACAGCCAATTAAAGAACTACTGGCGAAATATAGGCTTCTGTCCACCGTATCATAGAAAAAGGTGAGATTGTATGATGGTGGGCTATGGTGGGTTATAAAAAGGTGAGATTGTATGATGGTGGGCTATGGTGGGTTATAAAAAGGTAAGATTGTATGATGGTGGGCTATGGTGGGTTATAAAAGCTATTGGCAACGTTGTGATTAACTGTTTCGATGGCGTGGTCGGTAGTGCATCGACCTTCGACTCCGGAGTCTCGGGTTCGATTCCTGTGTCGAATCAGTAATTTGTGTGATCCACAAATGTTTATTTCGGAGTTTGGGAGTTTTCTATGTATATTATGTATGTATTTAGAAATATATAAGTATGATTATCAATTGTCCAAATTCCATACCAAAACCTTATAGCTTAGTTGTGTGAGAATGTCCAAAAAAAATGTGGTTGAAACAGTTGGAATTTAGTCGTTATGTTGTATTGTAGCGTTTATTTATTTCGGTTTGCTGGCAAGTAAAGTAGGCTTAGAGTCAAAGACAGCCTATTTGCTTTTATATGTCATTTGACTTAAGGACTATGAAATGATGAAACAGCCATAAGTCCAAATGGAGTGGCTGTCTTTTAAAAGTGCCTGACAGATCTTTCATGTGGATGGACTGCGTCCTATTATGACAAAATGGATGAACGCAATCCTAACAGACGAATTGTCAGTGGGGAACTTAACATGTCGGTAGTTACATTTAATACTTTCGATTTGCACCAAAGATAAATTTCTCATCTTTTATACAAGTTCAAAAAGGGTTCTGTATTCGTCAGAATATAAGTTTTTTTATGTAGGTATGTTCACCGATTACTCGAAATCGCCTGAACAGATTTTTTATCACTTTCAAACACATATTCAATTTGCAGATCCCGCCGGAACCGGGTTGCTCTCTGTTAAAGACAAGTCCTACGTTTTGTTTTTGCTCGAATACGTGTTAATGCGAGCATTTAATATAAATTACTGTACTGTTCATTGATGAAACTTGGTCGAAACTTGCTACACATAACCTTTTTAACCGACTTAAAAATAGGATGAGGTTCTTAATTGGACTGCTTTAAGTATAACTAGTTATCCCGACGAACTTTGTATCGCCTCAAATAAAAAAAATAAAAAAATTGAAAATTCTTTTTTGATTAAAATCTGGTGCTTCCAGTGTCCGGTCCTATTTTAATTTGGTCCCAGGCCGATGTTTGGTCCCATACCGGTAACTTAACATCGTATTTTTTGCTAATATTATAATTTATAAAAAGTCCTAGGTGATAACCCCCGCCCCAGAGATATAGTTCGAGGGAACTATATCACCCAATGCCTAATAGCACTCAGGGTTAATCCATGGTAAGAATTTTCTTTAAAAAAATGTGCATCAAACAATAGAAACTCAGGCTCTCGGACTGTACGTCTTATTACTTTAAAGTAAATTACAACCACGGACAAAAGAGATTTGGGGTTTTCGAAGGATTTACTTAAAGCCGATAAGATGTTCACGGATCTATTCGAGCCCGATCTGAATTGATTGTTTACAGTTACAAGTAAATTTACGTAGTTACAAGTCTAATTATTTACAAGGTTTGTTACAGAAAGTTTTACTTTGATAGTTTTATTGACAATGACTTAGGTACACATGAGAAAATTTTATCATCCTTATACCTACTTACTTCAAAAATAAATCATAATAATTTTTGGTTCTTATTTTTTCATGTACCTATGTAATTGTAATTTGTATATATTATTATTACCTAATGTGTATATATCTACATCTATGTATTTGTGTATTATCTGACGTACCTACTTATGTAGGTACGTATGTACTTTATTTGTATTTTATTTGTGTAATATAGGCTTATAGCTCGACAACGCATTTTCTTCCCCTCGCCCACTGAAAGAGATTTCTTGTGAAATAAGTGGTGCCTTTGTACTCAATCTATCCTTATTGTCCATCTTCTTATTATTTTATTTTCATGTGTGTACATAAAGGGTATATATATTTTATTAAAGAATTACAATATACAAAATAAACATAATTATAGACTAAAAATATTTACATTACAAAATATCGTTTAAAAAATCCTCCGCGTCATTGCTGACTGGGAAGGTTCCCAGAATGCTGGCTGTGTTGCCACGTTGGATGGCGATACTTATTATTTGGGCCAGAAAATAGCCAGCCTTCTGGTCCTGAGAAGCATCGATCAGGCGTTTAGCAATGTCTCTATAAAGGCGGCGAGCACTCGGACCCCATGACCCGAGTGTCTCAACCCCAAACGGCTCAAATATGTAATCACCTGCTAGGTTAGCATATTTACGCCGTTTAAGGCCTTCAGCCGATGCAGCAGCAGCGTCGGCACATCCGGATGTGCTTGGAAGGTGTGAAGGTGCTAAGGTGTCAACGCATGTAGCGTCCCACACCAAAGGCCTTCCCATCTTCCACGGTAGCAACGACATATAGTCCGGTCTCTTTCCATCGCTTCTTGCTAAACCATAAATAAATAAAAAAGTACATAAATAAATAAAACATAATTAATGCAGTGAGACGAATATACAACATTATACTCGTCCCGCATCATTCCTGGCGCAAAAGTGCCCATGATGCTAGTAGCGTTGCCACGCTGAATGACACCTTTGCACCAGGAGCGAGAGTCACCGGTCATCTCCCTAATTGTGTGTAATTGTGTTGTGTGTGTGTGTATATATTTATAAGTATATGGCATTCATAAAAAAATCTCCCCCCTTCATCCGTGACGAAGCTGTACATAAGCTGGTAGGTATTCAAATGAACGCAAATCACGCCTACATTATGTATGTGGGTATATACGAGTGTACCTACACAAAAATTATACTAGGTACACACTTACTCGGTCGGATATCACAAAACCGAGCCGTTGGTCACACTTGCTGAAACAACATTCCTAATATTGAATTTGGGATCAGATTTAAATATTTTACTAGAACATGGAACTGTACGGGTCCCATATTTATGCAGGATATTTGGAAGAAAAATGTAGCTTCAGTATGTTATATTGTATTATCTACGTGTATTTTTAATCCTATTTTATTTTTATTTCCTTGGAAAACAAACAGTTCTTATAAACTATTTAGTGCCTACTTATTTATCTAAATACCATTTATGTGTTTTCACATTATACATATATAGTGCTTGATTATTAAAAACAACAAGATACTTAACGAGAGTGTAAATACAAACAAACAAGTTAAAAATATGGCAAAAATTTGCCATATATGTTAGAGTTTTCGAAGGTTTTTTCATAAAATCTAAAAAATGTCACATGACATGAAGTTCAACATCATTTTAGAGGTCTTTTACCATGCTGAGTTTATTAGAGCTGGTCTTGAGTCTCTAACTATTACCGTTCTCGATTTGACCTCGTTTTGACCTTGACCTTGAGATCAGAGGTCAAAGGTCAAGTTAATTTTGGGGGGTTTTCGACTATGCTAAGTCGATTGGCGTTTACACTGAGTCTCTAGCTCTTAACGTTCTCGAGTTGAAAGTTGTTCACGGACGGACGGACATTACTGTTGTATAAGAGAGTTTCGTTTCGAAAACTCTAAAAGAAAGAACTACCTAAGACAATTCGAGAACGGATTCTAACCTTTGGTCAGATATAGTGCGAGTGTATTTAGATGGATTAGAGTTGAAAAAAGAAGTCGGTAAGACTTCCTAGTTTGTATAAGGTGTTTATCTTAGTCTATTGTATTGGCTCTCTGAATTTACTCGGACTGCAAAGATTCTATTTAATGGTATGTATTTACGAGTACATGTACTTAACATCTGTCCTAGCTATAGAAAATTTGGTTTGAATTACCGAGTGTTTATAGATTTTATATAAAACAATGGTAAGTAAAATGTTTTAAGAAAAAACTTTTTAAAATTATATAATAGCATTAATTTTTCGCAGAATTAAAAAGACAACAAAACGTCGACAATTGTTTCGCCTCTAAACGAGGCATTATCAAGACTGTCTCAGAGAGAACAGGCGTTCTCTCTGAGACAGTCATACATAAAGTTACTTACCATTGTTTTGTCATGGATTTTCGCCAAGTAACGCCTGTTTCTATCCAATATTTGAGATTTTATATAGTTACCGATTATGGCAATAAGCTTGCCTTCTATTACGTGTATAGTCCATGACGCCCAGGACTTTATTTGGCTGTGCCATAGCAGCTGGCACGTAAGATTTTGTTGCCTTTAATCAACATTTCATCGCAAGGCAACGGGTTTAAATTTTTTTACTTCAAGCCATTTTGACATAACCCGTCATAAATGTGCCCGGTGACGGCAATAGGCTCTTCCCCTATTCCTTCGGACTAAAATAATGGCAAATTGTGGGTGTGTAATACACCTCTGCCTACCCCTTCGGGGATATAGGCGTGATATTAGTGTGTGTGTGTGTGTGTGTGTAGTTAGTTGGTCTTTCCGCTCACTGAGCAGAGCCTTGTCCTTTGATCAGCAGATGCAACACAGGTGAGGTTTGCTTGGGTCTTGAAAATGGACGTCATATTTTTAGGCTCAGTGGTATCTCATCAGCACTTCTAAAATCCAGGAAAATATTAACTTTTGATTTAACATTCGAATATAATCTGAATTTCATAACAGAGATGATAAAATAAAGATCTCCATAAAATATTAATTGAAGCAATCCCAAAGGCGAAGCTTTAATTATACCGATATAGGTACATTCTAGTCCCTTTGGGATATTGTTGAAATGTTTTTTAATTAGGGAGTAGGCAGAGGTTGCCTACCCCTTCGGGGATATAGGCGTGATATGTGTCTGTCTGTTTATTACGTGTGACCAACAAAATTACAAGCAAATCGTGAGTGTGTAAGGAACCTCTGCCTACGCCTAAGCCTTCTGGGATATATACAGAATGGTTATTAATTTTCTATTGTTTGTAGTGACCGGTGATAGCCATAGGCGTGTCCCCTATTTCTTGGGAACAATGAAACTACTGGTAAAATTTGTCCTTTGTCAAAAGTCTACGTCTACGTCACTCAAATAAGCAGTACTCAAAAGTGACGTTTTTGTATGTAAAATTTAAGTTTAAGTGCTGCTCAAGCATTTAAACAGCTCCTAAACATTTGAGTGACGTTTCAGTATTCGATCGTTAGTAAAGTTATTGGCGTAAAACGGGTGTTAATATGTCCCACCAAGATCTTGTCCCAAATCTACTTCACCTGCTGATAAACAGACCCCCCCCCCCTCAATTCCCCTCCGGGAAACAGGCGTATTTTTGTGTAAGTACTTGTAATTTATTGCTCTAAAAGATTTATTCGGTTATAAATTGTAAACAGTGTAAATATTCAATTGGATTGTTTGCAGAAGGCAGTTGGAAGTTGGCCAAGTCAGTTCAAGTTGGTGAAGTGCTTTCAAACTCTCACGATCAATCATAAATCACAGATAAAAAACTGTTATCTTGTGCTAAGTCAATAAACTTATCAATAACAGCCTGCGACCAACTGTGATAGCCAGAATGTGGGTGTTACGAACACCTCTGCTCTGCCTTTTTCGATGATAAATACGTAAGTTTGTATGTGTGTGCTTAAAATTGCAAACACAATAAATATGTAGCTAAGTTATACCTTACGTATTGTGTGTTTTATTTCAAGATAAGTAAAAGAAATAAAAAGTTAAGACACTTTCCAATTCCAATAGTTTATAGGTAGGTAGGTTCCTAATGGGTACCTTCTACCTAGGGTACTTAAGCAATGCTCAATTGAAATAGTAAGACATTTTAGGCATTGATATTTGATCTGGGTCTGAGAACGGCGGGCTAGCTACCCGCCGTCCTTACAGAAGGCTAGAAGGGTTGCGTACTTGGGGCTTCACCCGAAGTACGCCTTCACTCACCGACTCGGGATAACCCACGAATCCCGATCTAACCGTGTGACAGAGGCCACAGACCGGAAATAGGTAGTTCCGAGTGCGCCCAATAGGCGTAGGGGTGCCCGCGGCCTAAAAAAGGTATATGTACCTATCTATCCGTAGTGTCTGACTCGTTTATCATTGAATACCTACAGCAGTTTAGGAGTGGCCCCATAATATTATTATCTACCTACTTACCTAGTAAGTAACTAAGTTAGTTAATAATACCTGTGTTAATATTGTATCGATAGTAGGCAGGCTACTTACTTAATTGAAAATTATTGGTCTTTACAACTAGGTAAACGCGGGCGCGGTCTCGGCTGTTATCGGGCAATGCGCCCGTTCGGATTGAAGATAGGCAATTTCAAGACCACAACTTTGTACTAACAGATTAGGTTATTATTAAACGAAGCATGGTGCATAGGGATCCTACTGGTTCAAACCAAACTTGTGGTGAGTGGTGCACCTGCCGATTAATGGACGAAACTAGCAAGTTGCAGTTATTGGCTAGTAGTACTTAATAGACTTGCTGGCTATTACGTAGGACTAAATGACGTAGGACAATTAAAATTCCTGGTTAATAAGAGGTGGTATAGTCCTCTGTCTTCTCTTTCAGAGAAATAGGAAGGTGTTTACTATTATATACTTTCGTTCGTGAGCTAAAATGTTAATGTTTCGATTGGAGCAATCGAACAAAACGGCCGTCGCCGTCGGGAAACGAAAAGTAGGTATACCTTTGATGCTTTGATATTATTCCCGTTTAATAAGAATTAGGTAGTTGTTAATATTTTATATGTAAATGGGATTAGGTATAAGTATTTAGAATAAAAACCTACCTGTTATGCTGCATGTAATACACAAATATTCCTAAGAACTGACGTTGAAGTCAAAAACAATTCACAATCCCACTATGTAGTTAAATATGTTTCACATTATCCCAACACTATAAAACATTTTAATCACACATTAAACTAAAGGAAGTGGTTGATTTGTGAGCTATAACTTCACTGAATGTTTTACACTGAAATCCATAATCAGATTAAATTTTACGATCGACGTAATTCGGGGACAGCGAATGTAGTTTCAGTAACCCGTCTACATTCAACGAGCGAGCGAGCTCGACTGACGCCCGCCGTGACGACGCGGTTTCGTTCGCGCGCGGTTCGCGCTAGCAAGCCGCAACAGACAGTAATTCGTAGCTAATTTGCGAATCATGAAAGCTTATTAAAAAAAGCCATGGAAAAAAAAATATATATTAAATTCAAATTGCTATGTACTGTGAGTATTTTACAATTCACCTATTATTATAATATGGTACAATAAATAAATTTGCTCCGGGTGGAGTAGTTTGCCCCACGGAAACAATTCCCCGATACAAAATAGAATACCTACTTATTACTAGGCACAGGAAATTATCTAATACTTATACCAGTTTCCATCCTAAACTGTTCAACGATTTCAGTGTAAAATATCCTTCTCAAATATAATTTAATTTTTTTTTTCATACCGTAAGGAGGAAAATGGCTGTGCACATTGTCAATAATCTATCATGTCACATAACCTAAACCCTGACCCATATTTGCAAATAAATGATTTCATTTGATTGATTTAATTTGAATTTTCAAAACCTAACGCACTTTGAATTTTTGCTTTTAAGAATTCATCAACATCACTTGAATACCTAATTACAGGTCAAGTTACGTACGTACAATGAAAACAGAATACCAGCAAGCAATCGCAAATATGAGATAAAGGTTGTACTAGCATTCCCGTTAACCCTTCCACCTCCCGTATAGGTTAAACAAGTTAAAAATATAACAAAAATTTACCATATATTTTAGAGTTTTCGAAAGTTTTTTCATAAAATCTAAAAAATGTCACATGTCTTGAAGTTCAACATCATTTTAGAGGTCTTTGACCATGCTGAATTGATTGCAGCTGGTCTTGAGTCTCTAACTATTACCGTTCTCGATTTGACCTCATAATGACCTTGACCTTGAGATCAGAGGTCAAAGGTCAAGTTCATTTTAGAGGTCTTTGACCATGCTAAGTCGATTGGCGTTTACACTGAGTCTCTAGCTCTTACCGTTCTCGAGTTGAAAGTTGTTCACGGACTGACGGACATTACTGTTGTATAAGAGATTTTCGTTTCGAAAACTCTAAAATATGAATTAATTGGGTCACATGACCGACATGTTCTGCGATTTGATTGGTTATCGACAAACGGAGGTCGTGTCGTGCCATGTTATAAAGACAGTTTTTTTCCCCGAAAGGAATCCTCGCTTTTGTCTACTATTCGTGTTTATAAAATCATTAGCATTGTATTATTTACTAGGTAACAACAAAGATGTACTTGTAAGTCAAGGTCACCTCTACTTCCATTTCAGGGCGCCCCCGGTACACACTTGGAAGATTCCCCTGCGACTCATAGGACAGCTGTTAAAACTACTACTGTGAGTTTACGTCACTAGTGGTTTTTTTTGCCCAAGGACGCAGCCGCTTCCACGTCCGTCGTTGCCGGACATCTCTGGTACGCACGTAGAAGGTATTTCCAGTGGCGCCCGGCGGACTTTGGCCATCTGTGTGGTCTCTACGGGGGTTTGGTCGGGATGATAATCCTGCGTCGTTGGGGTAGGGTTTTATCCCGTGTCGGTGAATCTGGTTGCGTGCTTTTTCGACCCTTCTAGCCTGCTTCTGTATGTGCAGGTGACTATCACGCCGTCCTCCACTAGTGTGATTACCGAGGATCGAACTCACGTCATTAAATGCAAGACCCAAGCTATGGATGCTTCTCTGACACTTACACTCACATATCAATGTCAACTGTAGATTAGGTACATACAAGAGGATGGTCCGATAAGTGCTAAAAACAAAAAAAAAATGAAAAGTGACATATTAATTTAAACCGTCTTCAAATAAGGAGGAGGTTCTCAATTCGACTGTATCTTTTTATGTTTTCCACTGAGTACACCGATTTGATTTTTTCAATTAAACCCCATCGGGGATATAGGCGTGGTATGTGTGTGTCTGCATTTTATTCCAGTCAGAATGGGACCAAATTGAAATGGGACAATTATTTGGTTCTATTCCAGCAATTGGAAGTGCCGGGCGCCACTGGAAATATACGTTCTGCGTGTGAACCAGAGACGCCCGGCAACGGACGTTAGAGCGGCCGGGGAATTTTAAAAAACAGTCGGTTTTGAGTCAATGTTTGATTTGTTTTTTTTTTAATTAATTCAAAATATGTAGGTAATTACATAATTTCCTTTTAGCTCGATACACTTGATTAAGAGTTGCTCCAACTTTTCTAAAACCTTCTAAAAATTTGGTTTTCCTGAAGTCTCCAAAATGGCCCCCATGACTGGCGTTGACCTTCTCATTCGGCCCAAATTTTTCATAATATAAGTATAGTATATGTATAGGTATAGGATAGGACAGACGAACAATCAATCTAAATCACTACAAAGCGTTTTGTGTCCGTTTGATTGATCTATTTCTTGTCAGCTCTTTACAGATCTTCGGTCAATTGTTCTAGTTAGGTATATGACCTAAAAAAGAAAGCCCATTGCCGGGCACCCCGGGTACCTATTAAACGCCCTCGCGAGGATAAACCCTGAAGAAAACATTCTGAACGCAACTTAAATCAGTAATTTAGTACTCATAGCACAAGCTCATATTACACCCAACCCAACATCAATTTCACATTGCACGATAACGACACACGATATCGTGACGATATCGTCTATAATATCGTGACGATATCGTCTATAATATCGTGACGATATCGTTTATAATATCGTGACGATATCGTCTATAATATCGTGACGATATCGTAAGTAGTAGCAGTAAGAATGTAGATTATTGTGACGATATCGCCATGATATCGTTACGTTATCGTCACGATATTGTGGACGATATCGTGCAATGTGAAAACGCCCGATGTCGCATGAAGCCATGGAAACATGGAAGGGAAGATGCGACCAAGACGAAGAAACACCACCATCTTGGAGGTGTGTGACGATTAATCGCTCGATAGAGGCTGCATAGGTGGCCACAGTCCGCCGGCGGGTGCCATAAGGAAATTAAATAGGGCACTCGACATTTGACGATGGGGCGGACTTTGGCCGCAGAGATAAAAAGAAAAAAAAGTAGCATGAATCCCGGGCAGGTCGCTAGTTAAAGATAATCTTTTGTTGAAACTTTTCAAATAATAAATACACAGTAAATAGTTTTCAGACTAAAGTTTCCAGCCTCCATTGTATACGTGCGGTAATGGGGTTCGATTCCCAAACAGTGTTAAAACTTAGATCCGTATTGGCAGCCTTCCAACATCTATCTATACATACATAAAAATTGAACTGTTTGTTTGTAATTCCAGATTAAAAGTTTTTCCAAAAATACATTGTCAATATTTGGGTGTGTAATTCAACTCTACCTACCGTCAATGTTATATACGTGATTGTATGTATGTGTACTTGTACTTACTAATGAATTACATTTTATATTTTACATTTTATGTAATCATTTAGCTCGTTAATTCTCATAACTCTACAATAATTTATATTAAAACAAACGTAAAACATGAAGTCATGTTTATTCTTTTATTACATATATTACACAAATTGGGTTACAATGTTTCTTATGTTTCCGAGGCTCGTTAGATAACAGACATTTATGACTTTACAACCGACTTCCAAAAAAGGAGGTTCTCAAATCGACTGTACGTTTTTTTTGTTTTATATTTTTGTTAATCATATCTCTTTTTTTTTTTTTACATCATATCTCAGGACTGGGTGAACCGATTTTGATTTTTTTTAAATGAAAGCTACTAATTCCCAAGTGGACCCATTTCGACAATTATTTGGTCCCATTTCGGTAAATTGAAAATGGTTTTTGTTTTAATTTTTGACGTGTAGTTTTATACATAAACATTATCCATACCATACCATCCAAACAGTAGAAATAATGTGCTGCTTATTTAATAAGGTTTATTAACAAATAACAATTAATGGGGGCGACTCAGATTTGAAAAAAATCGCTTTAAAGTTGATTTGAAATCGACTTTCGAAATCGAATTTCTCAACTTTTGGAATCATGGAGGGTGCGACTTGAGCAACCCAAGTGGGGTACCACCATCATCGCGGCGGTGAGACCGATCATGGACGATTGGCTGCAGAGACAGCATGGTGACATCACGTATCGTGCGACGCAGATCGTTACCGGGCATGGATGCTTCGGTAGCTATCTGTTTCGCATCCATCGTGAGGTCACACCCCGGTGTCAACACTGTGAGGTTTACGACGACACCGCACTTCACACGTTGGTGGAGTGCTCAGCGTGGGTGAGTCAGCGCCGGGACCTCGTAGTGGGTCTGGGCGTGGATACCCTCTCACTGGAGACCATGCTTCAAGCCATGGTCTCCAGCGGGAGTAGGTGGAACGCGGCCGTGTTCTTCTGCGAGCAAGTTATGCTCGCGAAGGAAGCGGCCGAGAGGGAGAGGGAGCGTACCCGCCCCGCCGAGTTCCGTAGTCAGCGGCGAGGGCGCCGCAGACTCATCTACGCCCAAGACGATCGACCTCCATGATCGGGGCCTGAGGACGGCGGGATCGCCACCCGTTGTCCTTACAGAAGCAGGCTAGAAGGGTTGCGTGCTGCGGGGCCTTTGCCCCATAGCACGCAACCAGATTCACTCACTGACGCGGGATAAAACCCTACCACAACGACGCGGGATTCTCATCCCGACCAAACCTCCGCAGAGGCCACAGTGGTAAAAGTCCGCCGGTCGCCACTGGAAATACGTTCTGTTTGTAACCAGAGACCTATCTGCGGCATCATAACAGCCGGACTTTGATTATAATGAATTGTTTTAGATCTGGGTATCTCGGAATCGGTTGGTGTAAAAATATGAGTATCGGGTAGGTTAATTTGCCTCAGAGGTTGAACTCCTAGCGGCAACGGACGTAAGAACGGAATAAAAAAAAAAAGGTATTTCTCAATGTTTTAAAAATACCTTCCTATCTATCTGATGATGAGTGATATCCCACACTATGAGGTAGACGCAAGAAAAAAAAACAAAACCAACAAAATATATATATGTATATTTAGTTTGGATAGTAAATCGTGAGAGGTTTGAAATTAAATTCCTATTCCCATTAGATAAAGGGCGTTTTCACATTGCACGATATCGTCACGTTAAAATTACCGCGGCTACTTACGATATCGTGCAATGTGAAAACGCCCAAATGGTTTAAAATCATCAGTACAACTGCAATGCTACGAATACACTTTAAATTGTTCAGGCACACCTAGTGCAAAGGTTCAGTGAATAGTTAGGTGAAACGAGGTCTGTGTGTGCAGTTAAAGTTTTAACTCGGACCTAGAAATTTGGCACTAACGACAATAGTGGTCATCCCGTAGGGCGAGGGTACCAGTTGCTGTCCAAGGTTACTTTTGTTTGGAAATTTTTAAATAAAAGGGTTTTTAAACCTAGCATTCGGTTGGAGTGGGTTCACGTTAACAATAGTGTGGTGGCCAGGGAGCATTTTTTATTTCAATTCCGCGTCCATTGCCGAGCGCCTCTGGTGAGCACACAGACGGCAAACGCCTTGCTTAAACTCTAGTATACTGTAAGAAAACAGGCTTAAGTGTATAGGTAGTAGGAATACCAACATTTTTTCAGCAATCAAATTGCCGGCTATCAAAACGTCAGCCCTGGAGAGTTATAATGGTCTAGGACTGCTGATATTGTCAGTGCCTATGTCCCATCAGTTGCGTTTGTCGGAATTCGTATTATAAACTAGTTATTAGGGTGCCTTTCGACCAGAGATGTATCCACAGCACGTCATAGCACAATCATTTTCATTGGTCCAAAAGCACATCCTCGCAGCTTAGCTACATATCACATTTCTGGTCGAAAGGTAACCTTAATTTGTTATTGTATAAAGCCCGGTAACGATTTACCCCATATTACGTGGGACCAACAAAATTACTTACTGGCAAAATGTGTGTGTGAAATCTCTACCTCTCGGCTAGAGGATGTTCAATACCAAATAGCTGATGTTATAAGAGGAGTAACTTAGCCTATTTTCAACCGACTTCCTAAAAAGGTGGAGGTTCTCAATAGACTCGACTGTATGTTTTTTTTTATGTAAGTTACCTCATTTCATTTCATTCATTTATTCTTTATTGTACACTTAAAAAAACATCATACATCGTTTAAGAACAATATGCACAAAGGCGTGCTTAAGTCAATGAATGACTTATCTTCCAGCAGACCCAGAGTTATATAGGATAGGTACAGATTTTATATGAGAGAGAAGAGAAGCAAATATAACTTAGAGAGCAGAAAATACAAATAATAAATAATAATGCTTAACATACCATCTTACTAAATAAATACCTACATAAAAATAAACATACTTATTACTAAAAGAGAATGGTTTGGTACACCATACAAACAAAAATAAATGTGAATAATTAATATTATAAAAATAAAATAAGAAGACGAAGAAGAGAGTAGGAAAATATTAGTTAGATAGGAAATGTTCCTGTACTCGTTTCCTGAAGATGTCCAACGAACGGCTCGCACGTATATCGTGTGGTAGCAAGTTCCACAGTCTGACAGCTTACATCTGAAATAATTTAGATTTTTTTTTAAATTGATTTTTTTGTTAAGGCCGCGGCCACTCTAACGTCCGCTGCCGGGCGTCTCTGGTTACAAGCAGAACGTATTTCCAGTGGCGCCCGGCGGCTCTTTATAATACGAGTAGTAATGTAGATGTAGAAAAAGAAAATAAGTAGATTTCACCGCCTGTACGAAACTGGAACGGCAAACTAGTTTCTGTTAATGGTGGTCTTCACCCTACAAACTACGTAGTACATCTAAACCCCTCTAGCCAACACAATTTGAAGTGAACTCCTACATATAACGACCTCTTTTGTTCATAATCCGGCGAATATTAGACCAACTTTACACTGAAATAGTAGGTTAATAAATTTACCCCTCAATATAACGTTTCATGTTTAGGTAAAGTACACATTACGGCCAAAAGGTCTGCCTGTTAGTCCGTTGTTGGACATATCGGGTGTTTTACATGAATTTGTTAGAAACAAACAGTACCTATAATATATTCGACTAGCTGATCGCCGCAGCTCCACCCGCGTGATGTAATTTATTCGTTCCCGGTTCCCGTGGGAACCCATTTCCGGGATAAAAGCCTATGTTACTCAGGGTGAATGTAGCTCTCTACCGAATTGACATTCGGTCGTCGTGCGCCGAGCCATCGACATCTCCTGATGATGCCCCTGGTTGGGGGCGAAACACGTGTCGAGTTTTATTATTATTTTTTGCACGATAACACAACTCTCATATTTATTCTATTTTCTAAATTATTTCTCTAACTTTGGACTGGGTGAACCGATTGATTTTTTTTTATTAATTGAAACTTACTACTTCCCAAGTGGTCCCACTTCAATTTGGTCCCATTCCGACAATTATTTGGTCCCATTTCGGTAATTTGAGGTCGGTTGTTGTCTATTTTTGTCGTGTATTTTTAAATATGAGAAATAATTATTAAAATCGGTCTAGCAGTTTCGGCGCCTATGAAATACATACAAACAACTAAGTACATATTTACTCTTTATTGACTGAGGGAGCGAAGCTCGCGAAGGCTCCGTTTTAACTTGCAGACTGGGGAGAATTTCTTTCGTCTGTACCCATCTACGGGTTCTGTCAGATCATGTTTGAGGCCGTATTTATCAACCGATTTGCATGAAACTTTACACACACACACTCCTTGCTTACAATGAATAACATTTGAATTATATTTTTTGGATTGGATGACAAATGAAGGAGTAATAAAGAAAATTGAAGAAGAAATTTTCTAAACAAAGCCGCTCCCGAAGTCTAAGGTTCACAGGACCACTAGTAATATTAGTATAAAAAACTGGCCAAGTGCGAGTCGGACTCGCGCACCAAGGGTTCCGTACCAGAAATGATGCTCAGACAGACGGACAGCGGAGTCTCAGTAATAGGATTCCGTTTTTCCCTTTGGGTACGGAACCCTAAAAATGCCTCATTTTCAGCGTTGGGTATCTTCAATCATACTCTGCTCCACAGGTGGATCTCATGTATGTGCAACCGGGAGCCTGTCACATGAATTATTGATGGATGAAGCTCGTAGTGAGACGTAGTGTCTTTAAAAGACTAAATCGAATATACACACATACAGAATTACATATCCATCGCCGATGGGGTAGACAGGGTTGTTTATTACTTATTATTAAGTTCAAAGACGTTACAAGACGTAATCTTGTAGCCTGCGAAATCCCAACCGACACAGTTAGGAGCAACGGGCACGTCTCAAACCGGAGTGGCGCTGTACTGTCAGAACGAAAGTATCAAGTTTTGAGGACAGTCGTCTTGAGAACTTGGACGTGAAGCACCAAGAACGGAAGACATGTCCAAAGCGCTTGTATAGTCCATCCGCGGATCCACCGTAGTGGGTAGTAGGGACCTTCATTGAGAAAATGACGTCACATTTTCACGGTATTGAAATAAATTCTGGATTTGGAAATTATCTAGTTTAAAAAAAGTATAAGCTCGTGTTTCGTGTTCGTGGTGTGTTGTATTCAGTACACGTACAATGTGAAGTTAAAACACAAAATTGACATTTTTGATAGTGAATTTTATACGTTAGTTAATTAGACTACCTCGGTGGCACAGTGGTACTGTGTGTCTGGTGGATAATGTATATTTCTCTTTAGAATTTTACCCAGATAATTATCCCAGAGTCTGGAACTTGTGCTCGGTAAATGCCAATAGGCTCGCCTCCAATTACATGGGACCTGGCGAGATGTGGGTGTGTTTGCACGTTGTTAATTGGTCTACCAGTGTTAACACCATAACGCCAGGGTTTTTGCTGACACGTTAAACTGTACACTAAACAAAATCTTGGTCAAAGCGTCATTTGTTTTCTTTTATTAATTGAAAACTGGTGCTTCCCGTGTGGTCCCATTTTAATTTGGTCCCATTTCAACAATTATTTGGTCCCATTTCAGCAATTATTTGGTCCGGTAATTTGAAGTCGGTTGTTGTGTCAATGTTTGACGTGTTTTTTTTAGGTATACCTTTGTACCCAGTAATGGCAAAAGGTTTGCCACTAACAAAACTTGGTAGAAAAATAGAGTGTAAAATAAAAACTAAATTTCTTGTACTAAAATCATTGTTTGTCTCACGTCATAATAGTAGTATAGGTTTTTTTTACTTAATATTAACTTACGCTATTTACATTTCCAGAACTTCGAAGGTGTTTATTTATTTTATTCTTATTTCTTTATTTCCAAACTAGGCATTAAATTTTTAACTTATATGTCTATCCGTGTGGCTGTTAAATCAGAGTGGCTGTTAAGACACTCCTCATAAAAAAGGCATATTATACTATTAAGGATTATCTAAACGATACAGTGACATGGCAGTGAGTTGCTTGCTCATCACTCGAACTACTTGCTACTTCTGTTTGATACTCTGTTTGAAATGTTGTTTTATTGCTGAAACTCACTTATTATTGTTATTATGATATTGTTAGGTATGGGTACTTTGAGATTATGTGGCACCTATAACTAGTATTTGACTTTATTGTGAATAACAGAGATCCATAATTTGTAAGTTTACTTGGTCCGCACATGGTCACGTACTGCCATTGCCCTCATTTTATTGTAGTAACAGAATCATTGTATTTACTGGCGAATAAAAAGAGTGGCCGTGAGTTTTTCTTGCCAGGTTCTTTCCTCACAGGCTCTACCTATTGCCTTGCGAAACTGGCGGTAAATGTAAATGTAGAAGCATTTTCTTTTTTGACGTGCATAGGTGTTAGTTTTTGACCTACATGAATAAAGATATTTTGATTTGATTTGATTATCTCCCCAAACTGCGGACGCAGTTTGTTGGCAATATTGCACTCCTTAACTATTTTTACAGCTAATACCTAATATCTATAAAGTATACTATATATAATTTAATATAAATAAATAGGTAATTATGATTACCTATTTATATACATAACTAGTATATTCTAAATTTATAAAACAGTACATAACAAAGTACCTATTTAATTAATTAAACATTAAATACCTATGTAATTAAACTTAGCACTATAAGTAGATCCCTGGTAATAATTTCATAGTATTAAATTAATAACAGTTAAGTAATTATATTTAACTAGCTGACCCCGTGAACTTCGTACCGCCTAACAGTCAATGAATGTCGTGTTACTTTTTAGCTGAACTAATTTAGGCTTTGATGAACGTAAAACAATGATACAAAATAATATATTTATATAGATAGAAACAAAAAAGTATTTTATTATGATGAATGATGATGAAAACATACATACAGAATGAGAATAAAAATAAAAAAACATAAAAAATAATAATTAAGTACCTACTTCAAACCCATGTCAGAAAAAAATGATTGAAAACTATGTTTTGGAGATTGGAAAAAAAAAATTGGATTAATTCATTAACAGGATTTTCATTCAAGCACTTTGTGGTAAACGACATTCTTTGTTTTTTGGTCAGGCGCAAGAACAAATAAAGCGGATGGTTTGCCGACACGTGAGCATGCCACGTACAATTTACCATGAGAAAAACATGCATTTTCTAGATTGAGGCCACAAATAGTCAAGGATTGGCCCTGTGATTTGTTGATCGTCATGGCGAAGGCAAGACGAATCGGGAATTGAATTCGTTTAAACTCAAAGGGCATATCCGTTGGGATCATCGGAATCCTTGGAATAAGAACTTCCTCATCTTTAAATTTTCCTTTAAGTATCGACGCGTGAATCACATTGCTCATCAGTTTTCTTATCACCAAACGCGTTCCATTACACAGTTTTGGTTGGTTTAAATTTCTAAGCATGATGACTACCGAGCCAACTTTAAGTTTTAAATTGTGCGGTGGTAAACCAGGCACATCCAAGGAGTTTAAAAATTCAGTTGGATAATTACTGGCTTCTTCTTCGTTTGTTACACAATCGATAGATTTGAATTTGAATTATAAAATTGAGGTCATCTACATCTTTATTTTTAGCGGCCAAAATTGCTCGCTCACTTAACCATTTAGTATTTTTGTGGTTAGCAATGATATCCGGGAATACTTTGTTGATAAGCTCGTCTTTTGATGATACGAAATTGCAAAAATTTGGAGGAAATGAAATCAAACCGCTTGATTTGTCAACAGGAACACGGCCATTACCGATAGTCAGCAATTGCTTCGAGAAATCATCAGCAGATAGATCGGTCAACAATGCAACTCTCATATTTACAGACAGTTGAAGTTTCTTTACATATTGCCACAGATTTGATGCTTTGAGGCAAGCGTTTATTTCGTCGGCAGCAGTAGATCTTGGAATGACTGGTAGTGTTTGTCGGAATTCGCCAGATAATAAAATCATTGCACCACCAAAACATCTCGAGTCATTGCGCAGATCTTTTAATGTTCGGTCTAGTGCTTCCAATGCGCGTTTGTGCGCCATTGTGCATTCGTCCCATATGATGATTTTTGATGCTACTAAAACTTTGGCCATTGCGGAGTGTTTCGAAATGTTACATGTCGGTTGTTCAGTAGTTTGAAGGTTTAATGGCAATTTTAACGCTGAGTGAGCCGTACGGCATCCGTCTAACAATGTGGCCGCTATTCCAGAAGAAGCAATTGCTACCGCAATTTCGGATCTCGCACGTACAGTGGCCAAAATCAATGACATGAGGAATGTCTTCCCAGTTCCACCGGGGGCATCCAGAAAAAATAAGCCGCCATTTCCATCATCAATTGCATTAATCAGTGTATCATAGACTTCCCTCAGCTTAGGATTAAACAGAGGTACATTCGTTTGAACTGATTGGATTAGTTCATGTGGATCATATTCACGTTCACGTTCCAATTCTCTATTAAATGCGTCATTCATTCCGCGATCTGGCGCTGGCATTCCTAACCTGACTAACAAACTGCCGCAAATGAGGTAACACATATCTTCGATCAAGAGCAAAGTCTGGTTATGGATCTCCTCATTCACCTCAAGATCGGAATTTCTTGAGCTGACGTGAATTCGATGTAAAATATCTTCTGACATGTTATCTTTGTATTTGTTCCACCGGTCACGTGGGTTCGATGCGAAGCATGTTGAAATGATGATAGCAAATAATGTGCGTATCTGACTTGGAGATGCAGAAATAATTGCTTCAGCGATTGTCGTGTCCCAATGAGTATCGTTTTCAAGAAAATTTAGCTCTTGACATGCTGCACGAAATGTGGGGCACACGATACCATTAACAGTTCGTAGTGATTCAAATGATGTTGGCCCTCGAACATGTACCAGCAACAACCGCAAATAGAAACATTCATCATTCTTCGGATGAACAGTGTAAATACGACCAAGAGCATCAGTAGAACGCATATCTGGATGACCAGGAAATGCATCGCCTTGCTTCCGACGTTGAAATTTCTTCGATGTAGCGTTCCAAGTGTAATAACGTGGCATTTCTGAGTAAAGCAAAGTTCGTGCGAACGGATCGCTTTGACAAATCGCAAAGAAACTGGTCAGTGTTGTCGCTGGAGGTGTTTCGGCACGTTGAGTAGCATTCGACGCTGTGAAATATACTCTCTGACCGTTCTCTAGATGCACCCCCAAATGTAAAACAGTGGGATGACGTTCGTGAATAGGGAATGAAAATATACGCCAAATTGCTTCATTGCAGTTCACATATCTACCAACTTGATAGCGCTTGATTTCATCGTTGGTATTGGATGTTTGGATACCAAAAACCGCCATGTCTCTCCCTTTCGTGACATATTTGCAAATGTATTTAATTGACTTGACCGAATTGCAATACTCAACATTACAATGTGCTTTGAATGTTTTGGAAAGAAGTGGCGAATATGGAACAATCCAACTGTTATCAACTACGAAATCGTTTCCTTTCACTTTAGTTGTGATAGTTCTACCATTATCATCGGGCGATCGACGCCGATACAATGGATAACCATCGTTGCCTGTAATTGTCTCTGCCGTCAATTTTCGTGGATACCGTTTGGAACACTTGCCGTCGACCATGCACGGTGATTGTCGGTTGATAGTGCCACACGGTCCATGAATCATATTCGTGACTACAACATCATGTAGGTCTGGATCGGTTTCAGGAGCAGGAATCTCCGCACATATGATGTCATCTATTTGATCTGGCCGAATTCTTTCGACTAACCAAATCAGAATGTGAGGCCTCGTTTTTGCCATTCGATTGAATACATCCAGCATCGAGTATTCCCAAAGACGTGTTGCTTAACAATGTAATTCATTAGTGACCGAATTTTTTGCCTGAAAACACGTGCGGTGATGTCGTCTCGATCACTTGATGTTTGTCCGGGAAGCAGCAATTGAATAATTTCTATCCATTTCGGATTACATGTAAATGTAATGAATAGATCTGGCCGACCATAATTACGAACATATGTCATTGCATCTTGCGCATATTCATGCAAATGACGCGGGCTACCTATGTATGTCGCCGGTAAAATAGTCAATCGACCAACATTTTCTGAATCTCCTTCTGTGCTAATTGCATCGCGTAAATGGATATACTCTTCCGAACGCAATTTAGCTTGATTCAACCGAATGAAAGTCAGGCGCTCCGTTTCGATTTTAACGTACATGTCAACGCAATATTGTTGAAGCAGTCGACGAAATCGCAACAAATAATTGTCAGAATTTTCACGAATCATCAAACGATATGCGTAATAATTCATCGAACTAACCTTCTTGGTAGTTTCCTCATCTGAAACAAATGCAGTAAAAATTGTATTTTAGAACCCGTAATAGGTTCATGACTCTTACAGCTACTCTCTACTAAATTAGAAATTACAACTTTTTTTGAGTACTAAAAGCAAACAGAATAAAATGTATATTAAGTTAAAATTAAAACAACAATATGGATCTTACCATTCAATGGATTAATCATTTTGATATTAAAGTGATATCCATCATCTCCTTGCCAAAACATCAGCGGGTATTGTAACGCGTCATATGAACGGTGTGTTTCATATATTCTTTGTAGTTGCCCAGTATTGCGTCGTGTAAGTACAATATCACGTGTTTCCAAGTTTTCACCAACAATCAGGATTGCCACTTCATCGATTGTTGGAGCATTAAATGTGCGTTCATGTGTTCCAGCTGGTCTTTTATCTGCTCTGATCACAACTTTATAGTCATCACTTGGCATGCGCTCTAAAGCAGTCTTGAACAGCCTGACCAATGCATGATGTGCATGAAGCATTTGCTGCAGATCTTGGAGAATTGCTCTTTTCGTAGCTGTGTTGATCCCTTGACGCCGGTTAAGTTGTTCTTCCATATTGCCCATGAAGTATATTTGCAAGAATTTATGCTGTGCATCTTCTATAGGTTGCAATGATCCAATGCGATGGCAAATCTGGCCTTGAATCTGTAAAGTCAAAACCATAGTTATAGTTAGATTTTCAAACACTTTTTTTACAAACACATTTTTTTTTTCTAATAATAACATGCCATTTTTATTTCAGAGACAAATACAGAAATCTAACAAACTACATTCCATATTTTTTTACAATGATAGAAAATAAAGTTTTTAAAGTAAATTACCTTAAATGTCGGATTATATCCGTGTTCTTCGATAATTTCCGCCCCAAATGAAGTCATTTGGAAACAGACATTGTATTTTTGAGTGTTAGCTAGAAAATGTCGTGATTCTAGTGTTTCGCCATAAAGCAGGGAGCACAATGGCTTTGGTGGGGGGACCAATAATGGCAATTTCACTTTACCTCTAAGGCAGCACAAACCAGGCGTTTCACCAGCAAACTTCAATGCTCCACAATGCTGGCAAACAACGTCCATTGGACCAATGCAAACTAAACGATGCAAGCTGTAGTCGATGGTGCAATCATACAGAAACGCTGCTCGATTCAAATCAATACTTGAACCATTTCTTCTTGCACTTCGAAGATTATTCCTCTGTTCATCTGTACGATAAGCTCGACGATTTCTCGTTTCTAACCTAGCCGTTTCACGGGCTGCCTCTCTTTGCTAAAATTAATGGCTAAAACAAACAAATATAACACTACCTGAATTTTGTAGACATTTTACAAAAAATAAATTTCTGAACGCACACATGATGTCTTCATAAAAAAATAAATTTATTGCTTAAAGTTCTCAGCAACCAGGCCATAAGCTCCAAAAAAAAAAATTGATGTTACACTATTTGACAGGATTGTACAACTAATGTTTTACATGTAATAAACAAATCAGCATCTATTTCATTATTTTTAAGATGTATTCTGCTATTCGTGACGGAAACAAATCCAACAAATCAAAAACCATGGCAATCGGTCCAGCCGTTCTCGAGTTATAAGTGTTGTAACAAACACGACTTTCTTTTATATATATAGACAAATACAGAAATCTAACAAACTACATTCCATATTTTTTTACAATGATAGAAAATAAAGTTTTTAAAGTAAATTACCTTAAATGTCGGATTATATCCGTGTTCTTCGATAATTTCCGCCCCAAATGAAGTCATTTGGAAACAGACATTGTATTTTTGAGTGTTCGCTAGAAAATGTCGTGATTCTAGTGTTTCGCCATAAAGCAGGGAGCACAATGGCTTTGGTGGGGGGACCAATAATGGCAATTTCACTTTACCTCTAAGGCAGCACAAACCAGGCGTTTCACCAGCAAACTTCAATGCTCCACAATGCTGGCAAACAACGTCCATTGGACCAATGCAAACTAAACGATGCAAGCTGTAGTCGATGGTGCAATCATACAGAAACGCTGCTCGATTCAAATCTATACTTAAACCATTTCTTCTTGCACTTCGAAGATTATTCCTCTGTTCATCTGTACGATAAGCTCGACGATTTCTCGTTTCTAACCTAGCCGTTTCACGGGCTGCCTCTCTTTGCTCTTGTGTTTGAGAAGCACGAATTAAGGCCCTTCTTTGCTCCATACTAACGCGGCGCTGTTCTCGTGCAATTTCTCTTTCTCCATCAGATAATTGACTCGCGATATTCCGTTGCCTAATTGCATTACGGCTTCGCTGGGAAAGATTAGATCTTCTAAGACGCGGCATTGTTATTAAAATGTGCACTCGCATAAAACCACCAAATATAGTAACAGTGACAACTTTCGAGACATAGACAATAGCTCAAAGAGTATATAACCACTACGTATGAATATCTTATCAAGAAAAATCATATACAACCTATAAAAAGACATTTACACTTTTGTTAACCTGTAGATTTTTTTTCCTTATTCTTATAACCTTTACCAACAGATTTTTTATTCTTTTTTTATTTTGTTCCTTTCCGATGATTTTATGTTTTTACTGTAGAATAAATCTTAGGTATTATTTTCTGGAATTAAAAATTAAATAATTAATAAATAATTTTTGAAAATTAATGGCTAAAACAAACAAATATAACACTACCTGAATTTTGTAGACATTTTACAAAAAATAAATTTCTGAACGCACACATGATGTCTTCATAAAAAAATAAATTTTTTGCTTAAAGTTCTCCGCAACCAGGCCATAAGCTCAAAAAAAAAAAATTTTTGTTACACTATTTGACAGGATTGTACAACTAATGTTTTACATGTAATAAACAAATCAGCATCTATTTCATTGTTTTTAAGATGTATTCTGCTATTCGTGACGGAAACAAATCAAAAACCATGGCAATCGGTCCAGCCGTTCTCGAGTTATAAGTGTTGTAACAAACACGACTTTCTTTTATATATATAAGATAGGCTGAGGCCTCATGTAAAATATGCTTAAGTAATGAATTATTAAATAAAAATATTAAACCTGAATAGAACAAGGTAAGTTATAGTTATTCTACTAGCACTAGTTAACTAGAAACGTTTCTGACCGTACAGTAATTGAGCGAAGCGAGCCGAACGCGAGCGGAGCTACCATGGAGCAGGTTAAATGTAAAATGTTCGTTTCTCAGCAACCGATAATTAATTTTTTTTCACCTAAATTAGTAGCTGATTTCAATTAAGGACGTGACGAAACTCAAATATTCAATTTAAATAAAAATAAATAAATTACGCTTCGCTCAATACGAAGCCGTGCACTGTTTACAGCAGCGTAGCTTTACCTAGTTAATTAAGGAATTATACCGGAAAGAATGGATCAAAATAGAGCGTGTTGGTGCCATATGGCGACCGGACGCTTGTGTGTTTCCTTTTTACACTGGACAATAACATTTTGTAATTATGTAAACATAGGGCAATGCTGTATGTACCGTCCGCTTCAATTAATTCATTACACCAAAAATATCCACATTCTTAAACTTAACCGAACTGGAGAGATTGTCTATGTAACATTTGTCGTGGGCCGTGGCTGTTGGAGTTTAGAATCGATTTATTGGTTTCAGCCTATCACTGTCCACTGCTGAACATAGGCCTGAAATGAAATGATTTATTTATTTGTATATGTCATTAAATGGTTCTTACAAACGTTAGTAAGTACTTAAAATAGAAAATGTTATTGCCTCTATATTTACATGTATTGCCAGATTCGCAAAGCAATAGGTAGAACCGAGAGAAAGAACCTGGCAATAAAACTCTGAAACAAACAAGTCTAAACTGATAGGTAAATAAATTACATATTTCTTAAGACTAAATGTGGACGAATGTACAATGGTCTCGTGTCAAAATCAATATGCGTGTATAATGGAACAAAAAAAATTGTAGTCACCTAATTACAAAATATGCTACAATTATGGCATTGGAGGCGCCTGTACCATGCTCAAGCGAGACACTTTTATCGTTAAGGTAATCAACTGTCTTATAATCTGTAATCAACTGCCTCTCCAACGAGTTTCCAGTGTGACCGGTCCCTTGCCACCTGAATCCAATGAGACCCAGCTGTTTTTACTAAGTCGTCCATCTGGTAGGAGAGACCATCCCACACTTGCCAGTCTCTACTCGAGAATATCTGTGCCCCATCGAGCTTCGGGCTGCAGAATAGTTACTTATTGATTTTTTGTTTGTTATGTCATACCGTTTGACTGGGTAAACTAATTTTAAAAAAGCTTCTTTAGTAGTAACATTTCAATTTGGACCCATTCCGACAATTATTTGGTCCTATTCCGGTAATTTGAAGTCGGTTTTTGTGTCAATGTTTGACGTGTTTTTTTAGGTATACCTATTGTACCAAGTAATGGCAATAGTTTTGCCCACCAAACCAACTAAACCCACCAACAAAACTTGGTGGCAAAATATAGTGTAATGTACTACTCTCGTACTAAAATAATTTATGTTTGTTTGTTTCATGTCATAGTCATACAACGTCATGTTATACAATTGGATTTTAATGCTTAATCGATGCTTCTCAGGACCAGAAGGCTGGCTATTTTCTGTCCCAAAGAATAAGTATCGCCATCCAACGTGGCAACACAGCCAGCATTCTGGGAACCTTCCCAGTAGGCAATGACGCGGAGGATTTTTTAAACGATATTTTGTAATGTAAATACTTTTATTTTATTATTATACGTAGGTCACACTATAAGTTATGCGTAACTTAAAAAAAAACAATATGTTAAAACCAAAATATTATGTTTATTGCTTTTCAAAATACTCTCCTTTACATTTTAAACATTTTTTCATGCGATCGTACCATTTTTTAAAACAGGAAGACCACAGATCTGAAGGCATGTTTTCTACGTGCTGATTGAACGCTATCACTGCGTCTTCGGAGTTGGTAAAAGTGAAACCTCTCATCAAATCTTTGATTTTGGGGAAAATACAGAAATCACAGGGTGCTAGGTCAGGGTTATGCGCAGGATGGGTGACGAGTTGTACTTTTTCGAAAGCTAAAAATGACTTTGTTTTGTTGGCCGTGTGTGAAGAAGCGTTGTCATGATGTAGGAGAACGCGGCTTTTGGATCGTCTTTCGCGAACTTTTTCTAATACCCTGGGTAAATTTATTTTTTTACCAACGTTTCTCGCCTGCCTCACTTTTGTTGGCTTGTTCTCATTTTCAAACACCCATTCACAAGATTGCTGTTTTTTTCGGGTTCAAAACAATAAATCCACGTTTCGTCTCCTGTGACAATGTCATAAACAGTATTAGAATGTCCGTGGTCGTACTTCAGTAGCATCTGTGTGCACCATTTCACGCGAGTCCGCTTCTGCTCCGCTGTCAGTTCATGAGGGATTCAACGACAACAAAGTTTCCGAACTTTCAATTCTTCGTATAAAATTTTCTGAATTTGACTCATACCAATCCCCAATAGTCCTCGAATTGTCTCATAGGTAATCCGCGAGTTTTCTTCAATTAACCGCTTAACAGTAGCCACATTATTTTCGTTGACGGCTGTTGAAGGCCGTCCTTCACGAAATTCGTCATGTAAAGAAACTCGACCTCTCTCAAATTCAGCAAACCATCGCCTCACGGTGCTCAAATAAGGTGCTTCACTCCCAAAAGCATTTTGAAGACAAGCGGCACAGTCTTGCGGAGAGAGAGAACTTTTAAAATCATAAAAAATCATCGCTCTAAAATCTTTTCGACTTAATTCCATTTTTGTTGCATACGTAGAACTTTGATGTGTGATAAAAAACAATTGACAAATGATTTCCCGCCAATTGTTTTTTTTATTACTAAGTAGGTTGCAACGTTTAAAAAAATATAACATTCGAAATTCAAATAGTTCCGATTAGCTAGAAGTGCAAAACTTTTAGTGTGCCCCATGTATATTATTATAAATTTCTTTTTCTTTGCGTATAAAATTTTTTTTAATTGATTTTTTAGTTATTTCTAGGTTTGACGACCTAGAAATAACTAAAAATCCAATAAAATATAAAAAATTACGCCTCCCGATGGTAATATTGTTTTATTTATTACCTACTAACTGATTAGTGTAGTTTTTTATAGCCATCAGACAGGGTTAGTGTAACTACTTTTTTTACTTGAATTTACTAAATCGGTTCAGTAGTTTCAGAGCTAATTCAATGCAAACAAATAATCAAATCTTTCCTCTTTATAATACTACCTATATTAGACTATATTAGACTATCTAATAAACTATCTTGTCATAGATTATTCAGTAAAGGTTTCGAGAGTTAGAGTACATTAACCCTGTCAGAAGACAAGCGAGTGAAGATCCGATGCGCGCTACCGATTATGATTTTTCATGACCTTGGAGCACTTAGATGCGATAGACATGACAACATATATATTAAAAAAATAAGTACTACTAGCAATCACAAATATGAATTACAAGCATTACCGTTAACCTGGAGAGAACCACTAATGTAGAGACCTAATTTGACTATACCATAGATTATACAGTAGTAATACTATGGAATTAACCGTATTTACTCAAACAAAACTTAATGGAAATTTATTATCATTGCTTACCGGAACTACTGGACTAAGGTTCACAGAATGCTTGCTGCGTTGATACGTTCAATGGTGATACTAACTACTTACCTAAGTCATTAAGAGCTCTTCGACCTAATCCCACCCTCTCCCTTTTGTTCCTTAACAACTCATGCGGGGCAGAGGTTTCACTCTCATACTGTGGAAGTGCATAAAGTTTGAGATGCTCGATTCTGGCGAAGATGTTCTCCATAACATCTTCGCCAGAATCGAGCATCTCAAACTTTCGTTCCTTTGTCGAACGATGCCTGCGCACGTATTTCCTCCAAGATTCTTCAAGCGAAGCGTGAAGAGGCACATCACTGGGCCGCCAACTTGAGGATCATTTTCGATAGTAGTGTGTGTTTTGAAATTGGCCCCCAATCGCTAGACTAGGCTAAGGCTTTCCATCAGGGGGCCTACCACAACGTCTTTAAGCAGTATTATTATAGCGTTACTTTGACTGTATGGACGTCATAGAACAAATAGTCAAAATGACATTATAATAATACTGCTAAACAGACGTTGTAGTATGCCACCAGGTCGGCAACGTCACTTTACCATATATTATAATAAAAAAAGTGAGATTTATTATCGCCGTTTTGCGATGAAATAAATGCTATTTCAATACAAAATTCAGACTTCTCTAGTAATATTACAGTCTGTAAATATAGGGTATAAATAAGTATTATAGTAAAAACCTTCTATGTTATCTTTGTTTTTGTCCTCGTTGCTGGTTGATGAAAGGCGTGAACTACTTTCTGAGATTCTATTTCTTTTGTATCTTAAGTACCTATTATTACTTCTTAGGGTATTTACACAAGAACTTGCTTGTTATACTTACTAACATAATAATTACGCCTAAGTCTCCGAGGAGATAACCGACCGATATATTATTGAATACGATGAGTTAAAGCCAGTCCACCCGTGACCACGGCTCTTGTAACAGGGTTGAAACGTCGGGTAATAAAGAGGTATGTATATATCTCAATAATCGCGTAAAAGACCCGTTTGTCTTAAGTTTATAATATTATTGAAATTAATCTCAAATTAACTAGAGAAATTTCCCAATACACATGGTAGATATCCCAATAAATCCGGATATGATTTAAAAGCGCGAAGGTGCCATGGTGACAAGGCATATAGCGCCACACACCAAGGACTCTACTACGATGCCTCTTTATAATCACCGTAGGTACTCATTCAATCAGTTGACACGACAATATTTCCATCAGAAATACTAACTAAAGTTGGTGAAACCATTTAATTCGGCCAATGTCTTCTGCACAGTGGCTGCGTTGGTCTCTTGACAGTCTTCCTACACGGATTCTTACTACTTTTGAAGACCTGTACTAGTAAACGAAACATAAAACCAAAAGAAAATATGAATTAAACGTATTTTCTTTACTTTAACTTTACAGGTTCTACGTATTTGAGCTGTTTGGGGTTGAGACACTACAGGGTATGGCTTTATAGACATCGCTAAACGTATGATCGACGCTTCTCAGTACTAGTAGACTGGTCTTTGCCCAAGGAATAAGTATAGTTTTACCATCCAATGTGGCAATGCAGCCAGTTTTCTGGGAACCTTCCCAGTTGTTAATGACGTTGAGGATTTTTACACGACCATTTGTAAATATTGTAAGTTCAAAATGCATAGTATTTAAAACATATCTATCTAGTATGTTCGGTGAGTGTTCTGAAGAGCTCTTCAACCTGATCCCACCCTCTCCCTTCCGATCCCGAACAACGCGAGCCAGGCAGAGAGGTCACTCTCACACCGTGGAAACTGTCTTCGCGAGAACCGAGCATTTTAAACGTTCGTTTTTCTGCCGAACGATCGTGGCTTGGAACGCCCTGCCTGCGCACGTGTTTCCTCCCACATATAACCCTGGGTTCTTTAAGCGAAGCGTGAAGAGGCACATTACTTGATCGTCAAGTTGAGGGCCCCTCTCTATAGTATTCCTGTGTACTATGAGAGTCGCCATCCATCTCACCATACCACCAGGTGGGTGGCGTCAATTTGTCGACCTAAATAAAAAAAAAATTGACCTTGGAAAATAATGTTAACAACAGACAACAAACTGCATCTATGGTGGTCTGACAATAAGCTCACGCTCTGATAACCTGCTTCCGACCATGACACAAACTCGTGTACCACACATTAATCTAACTTACTGTGAGAAACCCATTCACACAACAAGTATATTATGTACCTATGTGGATTGAAATGGAGGAACTTTGAAAACATCTCCTTTGTTTGAATGAGTCTTCGAAACGACCTAAAATCAACCAAAATATTAAATAATTGGAAAATTTTAAGGGTACTTTAAACTAAAACCTACATGGCATCACGCTGTTCTCCCGTTCTAAGAAGAATCAAAGAGTCAATTTCATTTAGTCAGTTTAGGCCAGGTACTCAGGTATTCGGTAGCTATCTGTTTCGCATCCGTCGTGAGGTCACACCCCGGTGTCAACACTGCGAGGTTTCCGACGACGACACCGCACTCCACACGTTGGTGGAGTGCTCAGCGTGGGCGAGTCAGCGCCGGGACCTCGTAGTGGGTCTGGGCGTGGATACCCTCTCGCTGGAGACCATGCTTCAAGCCATGGTCTCCAGCGGGAGTAGGTGGAACGCGGCCGTGTCCTTCTGCGAGCAAGTCGTGCTCGCGAAGGAGGCGGCTGAGAGGGAGAGGGAGCGTACCCTCCCCGCCGAGTTCCGTAGTCGGCGGCCAGGTACCCCAGACTACGCGACTACGCCCAAGACTATCGTCCTCCATGATCGGGGCCTGAGGACGGCGGGATCGCCACCCACCGTCCTTACAGAAGCAGGCTAGAAGGGTTGCGTGCTGCGGGGCCTTTGCCCCATAGCACGCAACCAGATTCACTCACTGACGCGGGATAAAACCCGACCCCAACGACGCGGGATTCTCATCCCGACCCAACCCCCGCAGAGACCACAGAGGTGGTCA
This sequence comes from Nudaria mundana, assembly GCA_963556515.1. NCBI lineage: Eukaryota > Metazoa > Arthropoda > Insecta > Lepidoptera > Erebidae > Nudaria > Nudaria mundana. Next base: position 4,859,409 of record OY748312.1, read on the forward strand.
AAGTCCGCCGGGCGCCACTGGAAATACGTTCTGCTTGTAACCAGAGACGCCCGGGAACGGACGTTAGAGCGGCCGCGGCCTTGGACCGCGGAACTAAAAAAAAAAAAAAAAAAAAGGTACTCAGGTACATTATCCATTTTCTTTTTTAATATAGTTTAGTTTAAATTGTGTTGCTCAAGTCGTGGGTCGGATACGGCGGCTGGGACTGGAGGTGGCCTTGCACAAGTCCAAGGTTCTGTGTTTTCACAGACCTCGGAACGGTCTACCAGAAGGTTCCAGCATAAATGTGGGAGGCGTTAGCATCGGCATCAAGCCCTCGATGAAGTATCTAGGGATCGTACTTGATAGCCGATGGAACTTCGGACCACATTTCCGAAGTTTGGTCCCCAAGGTGACATAGGCCTCGGTCGCGCTTTCGCGACTGATGCCCAACCTAAAGGGACCCAACGCTTCCTACAGGAGACTGTACCTGGGGATCGTGCGGAGTATGGCCCTATACGGGGCTATCGTATGGGCGGCGAGGTTGACGACCAACAACTCAACGTTCCTTAACAGACCGATGAGGACCTTGGCCGTCAAAACAATAAGGGGCTACCGCATGTTCTCCGGAAAGGCTGCATGTCTCCTAGCCGGGACCCCTCCGTGGGACCTGGAAGCGAGAGCCCTTGCGCCATTGGAACAATGAGGCGCTGGAGCGGGACCACAGGCCTGCGTTTCGAGAAATAGAGGCCCAGCGGTCCCAACTCCGCATGGAGTCATGGAGGGTGTGACTTGAGCAACCCAAGTGGGGTGCCACCATCATCGCGGCGGTGAGACCGATCATGGACAATTGGCTGCAGCGGCAGCATGGTGACCTCACGTATCGTGGGACGCAGATCGTTACCGGGCATGGATGCTTCGGTAGCTATCTGTTTCGCATCCGTCGTGAGGTCACACCCCGATGTCAACACTGCGAGGTTTCCGACGACGACACCGCACTCCACACGTTGGTGGAGTGCTCAGCGTGGGCGAGTCAGTGCCGGAACCTCGTAGTGGGTCTGGGCGTGGATACCCTCTCGCTGCGGGTAAAACGGGAACCCTATTACTAAGACTCCGCAGTACATCCTTCCGGTCCGTCTGTCACCAGACTCTCTAGCTATCACGGAACATAAGAATGTTCCGTGATAGCTAGAGAGTTGAAATTTTCACAGATGATGTATTTCTGTTGCCGCTGTAACAACAAAAAGTAAAAAATATAATAAATATCTAAGGGGGCTCCCATACGCTGGAGACCATGCTTCAGGCCATGGTCTCCAGCGGGAGTAGGTGGAACGCGGCCGTGTCCTTCTGCGAGCAAGTCATGCTCGCGAAGGAGGTAGCCGAGAGGGAGAGGGAGCGTACCCTTCCCGCCGAGTTCCGTAGTCAGCGGCGAGGGCGCCGCAAACCAACCCATCTTCAAGATCAAGACCGATCATCTACGCCCAAGACCATTGACCTCCATGATCGGGGCCTGCGGACGGCGGGATCGCCACCCGTCGTCCTTACAGAAGCAGGACGCGGGATAAAACCCTACCCCAACGACGCGGGATTCTCATCCCGAACTAACCCCCGCAGAGACCACAGAGGTGGTCAAAAACCGCCCGGCGCCACTGGAAATACGTTCTGCTTGTAACCCAGCAACGGAACTAATAATAAAAAAAAAACATTGTGTCACAATTTCTATATTGTGGGAAGGCAGAAGAATAGGATGACCATGCATTTTTATCATTAAGATATTCGTCTACATTATAGTAGTCTTTTTTCATTAAACATTTTTTCACTTCTATTTTAAACTTATTAAGATACTAGCTGTTGCCCGCAGTTCAGCCTGCGTGTCACTTTAGATCGACATAACTTTTTTATTTATGAACCGATTGAAATAACACTTTAAATGTTAAGTTGAGTAAACCACAACGCATTACTGAAAACCGCATTCAAATCGGTTAAGCCGTTTCTGAGATTAGCGTGTTCAAACATCCAGACAAACAGACAAAATTTCTAAAAAAACATTGCTTTGGGTTCTATTGCGTTCATATAGCCCCCTACAACAGTTTCTCCATTATATCTTCGATGTACAGACATCGACCACTTACAATTTTATTGACTGAGGGATCGAAGCGACCGAAGTCTCCGTTTCAACTTGCAGACTGGGAGAATTTCTTTCGTCTGTACCTACCTCTACATCTCTACATCTACGGGTTCTGTCAGATCATGTTTGCGGCCGTATTTATCAACCGATTTTCATGAAACTTTACACACACACTCCTTGCTTACAATGAATAACATGTGAATGATGTTTTTTGGATTAGATGAAAAATGAAAGAGTAATAAAGAAAATTGAAAAATAAATTTTCTAAACAAAGCTTCCGAAGTCTACATTTCACAAACCCCTAGTTATATGTATTGATTTTATACGAAAAATATTTGAAACTTATTAAGGTGTTCCCAAGTACGCAAAGACATATTCATGTGTATATCAACCACAATCCGAAATCGATACACACTGGTCGCTCTTACCTTTGCTGGGGGACATGCTCTAAGAAATATTCAACTTTTATAAAATAACGTAAGTCTTTCAGTCGTCGGCTCTTACCCTATTATTTAACACTGGTTGGTTTTTAAACACGACATAACCCATATAGCGGCTTAATATGTGAAATTCTTGCACGACATTTGTACGGACCAATTAACAACCGTAAAATCAACACGAAGTTCTCATGGGCTCGAATGAGCTAATGCTATTGGATTTGCGTTTGGACGAACGTCAGTTCGATCCACGGTCAACACACTACTGACGTGATAGGTTCACGGCAGTAGTGCTGCTAACACAAGCACTTTTAGCTTATCTTCTGAATTGAAGTGAAGGTTATGTAACTTAATTGTGTATATGTAATTGCTTGTATTCTAAAAAAAACGAGCGTGCTTTAGACCACACGACTGAAGTAAAACTTCTTGAGAGAAAGAAAATATGTGCTTGAATACCTCTCTTATCCCTTTTTTACTATTCCTCGGCCCAATAACGCTCCTACGTCCATTGCCGAGCGCCTCTGGTTAGCACTAGGAAGCGTTTCCAATGGCGCCCGGCTCTCTCTTCCCCATAAAGCAGAACGAAACGTATCTCTTTATGTTGCTGTCTTCAATAACTTATATCCCCCTATCATACTTTTCGTAACACTCTTGTCACGCTTCATCAGCTGATTTCTCAAGTCAAGCGTACTTCAAAAACTTCAGCCTTAGTGCGGAAATCAACAAGTTAAATCCCCAGCAATGCATTACATCCCATCACTTATCCTTCCTGTGTGACCAGTTAATATACCCCGAGCTTCTTTATAATACAATTTCCATTGATTCTGACTTGCGATGCATGAACCAATGAATTTGTCTGTAATATGAAATGAAATGAAATGCAATTATTTATTTATTTGTATAGGTCAATAAATGGCTCTTACAAACGTCAGTAAGTACTTAAAATAAAAAATGTCATTGCTTCTATATTTACATGTACTGCCAGATTCGCAAAGCAATAAGTAGAACCGAGAGAAAGAACCTGGCAATAAAACTCTCGGTCACTCTTTTCAAATAATTGACTCATTTACACATTTTCTTAAGACTAAATGTGGACGAATGTACATTGGTCTCGTGTCAAAATCAACAAGAGTGTATAATACAACAAAAAAATTATTATAGTCGCCTAAGTACAATATGCTACAATCACGGCATTTTAGGAGGTGCCTGCACCATGCTCAAGCCAGACACTTTTATCATTAAGGTAATCAACTGTCTTATAATATGCTTTTTGACATAAAGTGGTCTTTATAAAGTTTTTAAATTTATTGTCGGGCATACAAAGGACAGATTCAGGCAATTTATTATAAAAGCGTATACCTTCCCCCTTGAAAGAATGACTAACCTTGCCAAGCCGATAACACGGAGGGAGTAGTTTATTTTTATTACGTTATGTACAAAATTGTATCGATAGGTTTATTAATAAAGGGATGGGTATACTCATGGTATGGTAACGAACACACGGGTCATCCACCCCGCTGTCTTACGAGACACCGAGATTTGCGTGTTCCCATGCTATCCCACGCGTACGACGCTGTCACACACGTTTAGTGTCATAGCGCGTAGATAATATAAAAGTCAGACGCCGTAAGACGTAGGATCAGTGTGTCGCTATTTACCACGTCGTGTGGCATACGTCGTATGTGAAGGACCAGTGTGTTTTAAGCTTTATGTATACTTCATAACATAGTATAAAACAAAGTCGCCTCCACGTCTATCCATCCCTATGTATGCTTAGATCTTTAAAACTACGCAACGTATTTTGATACGGTTTTCACCAATGGATAGAGTGGTTCTCGGGGAAGGTTTTAGTATATAATTAATCATGCGGGCGAAGCCGCGGGCGTCTACTAGTAATTCATGTAGTGTAACGGTGTTCTTCCGTTACAGATGTCTTATGCCACGTTGATGCTTTTGCTACCCACCAATCATAATGAATGGTTCACATAGTGGTGGAAACAGAATCAAAATATTTTATATATGGAAGGATGCGAGCTATGCATCTTTATAGCACATCCTACTGGCTCCGCTATATTAGCACAATACATATTAACACCATGGCAATGAGGCACAAATATGCAACAGAACCTCAAACCATACCGATGCGGTATGTTTTCATTTTGACTGGGGAAATGTGAGCTTACAATATGCCTCTACCTACCTCTTCGAGGAGCATTAATAATAGTAATCGTAGTTAGAAGCCGTATAAATTTCATTCAAGTATAAAGGCCAATTACCACTTTACCACTACTGAAAACCGCATTCAAATCGGTTAAGCCGTTTCTGAGATTAGCGTGTTCAAACATCCAGACAAACAGACAAAATTTCTAAAAAAACATTGCTTTGGGTTCTATTGCGTTCATATAGCCCCCTACAACAGTTTCTCCTAGCATTAATAATAGTAATCGTAGTTAGAAGCCGTATAAATTTCATTCAAGTATAAAGGCCAATTACCACTTTTGGTATAATTTATGTTTTTCCTTCCGCCCGAAACTAAACCTGGGTGATATGTTAGAGGACAATATGACAAGTCAATAGCAAAAAGATCCAGGTATACAAACCGTAACCAAACGAAGTTACACGCGTAAAGCTGGCAGTAGTTTTGATATTATATTTTTGTGAGACGTTACCTATTTCGTGTATTGAATGAAACGGAAATACAATTCCAATTGACATTTTGAGGTTTGGTCAACACAGCCGCACGTTGGTTGTGTGCTAATTGGTACTAAGAGTCACTCTCTGTGAAATTGGGTGCTCCGAGTAGTAATTATCAATGAAAACATTAATATGTCCAACATAAAATACCTTCTTTTAACAAAAATAACGCTTGATTAAATAACAAAAGTAATTAATTAAACACTCTCTAACTTGGTTCGGTTACGGTTGATAGACTTAGTTCTTTTGACCAATTGATATGTCGTACAGTCTTCTAACATATGCTTTATGTTTCACCAATGGCGAAAAAAAAAATTTATACCAGCTATGTATGGAAAATGGTCATTCCCCTTTATAAAGCTCATTTATTATTTACACAGACTGAGCTTACAGTCAAGCTTTAATCATGCTTGGTGCAATTCAATTGAAACGTTAGACAGACAAGGCTATCGTTCCTTTTGATATTTTGATGATTAAGGCTCATGTTAGTTCATACAGATATCAATTATGAATGATCATTTACGTATGCATGTGAATTGTGTAGTAGTGATGGGCGTAGTGTTAATGTGTATCGATATTTATAACAGCAAGTATTTTTTCCTATAAGAAAAGTACCTCTCACAGGGTCGGGCGATAGATGCCGCAGTCATTATAAAGACAAATTTCAGCATTCATTCTAAATTGGGCTGGCAACACTGTAACTAACAGCTGATTTTCGTAGCTCTTGCGAATTAATATTAAATTATTCAATATTTTAGTAAATTTAAAGCTTAAAATCTGTGAATCGCAAGTAAAACTGTTATTTTAAAGTAAATTCAATTAATTAGTGCACAAACTCGTGGAAGTATTGTGAAATTTGTCAATAACAGGATCGGTTTTTGCCGAACTGTCAGTGCATGTAATCGCTGGTTCTTTTGAATATTTCGTGGCACATTCTTAGTGAATGTTATACTGGTGAGTTTGATTACCTTTTGTTCACGTGTTTATATGTTACAGTATATTCCACGTTGCTAACAGGCAGGTATTTAATACAAATTCCTAGGTTTATATCGCATTGACATACCGCTGAATTCCAACCTACCTACTACTTAGGTATAAATAGTCTGCTAGGATTCTACAAAGTAAACCTTTAATTTGTATACTTGAATAGATTATTTCTTAATTAGTCAGTTGGTTTTGTTGCTCTGCATTGTGGCTAGGTGTTCATTATCTTCTCAATTATACCCTACTAAGCCAATATGTCTACATCCACTCGATCTGCCACCGCACGTCAATTGCAAATACAGTTGAAAGAAGCCCTATTACAACTCAAAGTAGAGAAGAAAGAAAACCAGCAACTGATAATGGAAAGGGAAGATAATGAACGTGAATATTACTTAATGCGCGTTAGAAATTCTAGCTTACAACTTAGCAACTTAAACAGCTTAAATTAGAAATGGAATCTTTCCGCCAATGTAGTGATATGTTTGAGCAAATCCTCAGGCGCAACACACAATTAGAAGATGAGCTGGGGGAGGCACACAGGCTTATTACTACCTATGAACAGGATGCCCAGTCGCACTAATTAACAGAGGTGTCCAACCTCTACACAGAACTTATTGAAAGTAGCTGTGTGCCTGCCTCAACTAATTTATCAGTCATAGATCTCACAAATGATAGTAGGTACTTAAATACTCCTAAACCAATGATTAGTCATAACAAAATCAACTGCCAAAGAAAAATCAACAAAAAAATTAAGAAAATTAATTTAAAAATGAAATCTTGTCTGTCTAATAATAGTAATTTAAATTTAAAACTACAGTCTGACCTGGATGTTTGTACTGGGCAGTTGGTTATATGCAGTAAGCAGTCAGGTGGCTCATGATGTTGTGAGGGTCACGTTAGAATCTCACATCAAGCAATTACAGGAGAATTATGATAGTTTATTCTTTAAATATGAACTACAAAGTAAACAGAATACTGAAAACATGTTGGCATTGGAGAAATTGATAGACGACAGTAGACACAACCAAGAATTACTTGATTCTATAACTCAGCATTATAACTCTGAGCACATCGACCAACACCCTATCAATGACTTTGTACCAGCTCTCTCTACTTGTGACAGTATTCTGGAAACAACTTCTGATCCTACCACCAACATTGTGCCTCCTAGTAATACAATGGTTTTTTCTGATGGGGTGGGTTGTAATATGGGCTATATGTTTAATAAATACATTGAAAACTGTGTTAATTATTCCCTGCCCAATGCAACTTACACTCAGATTATAGACAAAATTGTGTCATCCAAGTATAATAGTAGTACCACTATTGTATTACTGGTAGGTAACAAAGTAGGTAAGAAAGAATTATTTTACTGTATACAATGCTTAAGTATTGGATCTGTCTAAAGCATTTGATTGTGTTGACCATCAGACACTATTGCTAAAGTTACGTCGGTATGGTTTTGACAAAAAATCCCTAGAACTATTAGAAATTCTTACCGGACAGATAGGCTGCAGACTGTTCATGTGAACAACGTTAAGTCAAACGGAACTAACGTCAAAATAGGCGTACCTCAGGGATCAATTCTGGGACCTTTTCTCTTCTTGGTTTATGTTAATGACTTGCCTTGCATGATCGAGGCATAAGCTGGCATAGTAATGTTCGCGGATGATACATCACTTATATTCAAAGTAAATCGGCATAGTACAGATGCGAATAATGTTAATAATATTTTAAATGATATTTCAAATTGGTTTTCTACAAACAACCTATTGTTGAATGCAGAAAAGACCAAATGCGTTAAATTTACAATGCCCAATGTCAGACAAGCAAACGTCCATGTCGTACTGGGTAGCCAAAGGTTAGAATTTGTAAATAACACTACCTTTTTAGGAATAACAATAGATTCTAAATTACAATGGGGTGGCCATATCACCATTTTAGCTAACAAGCTTAGCTCTGCTGCATATGCTGTGAGACGGATTAGACAGTTGACAGATGTAGCTACTGCTAGGCTAGTTTACTTTGGTTACTTCCATAGCTTGATGTCCTATGGAATACTACTTTGGGGAAATGCAGCAGATATAGAAACAATTTTTATATTACAAAAGAGGGCAGTCCGTGCCATTTATTGTTTAGGGAAGAGAGATTCTCTTAGGAGCTATTTAAAGATATTAATGTTTTAACTGTAGCTTCCCAATATATATTTGATAAGACCACTTTATGTCAAAAAGCATATTATAAGACAGTTGATTACCTTAATGATAAAAGTGTCTGGCTTGAGCATGGTGCAGCCGCCTCCTAAAATGGCGTAATTGTAGCATATTTTGTACTTAGGTGACAAACAAATTTTTTTTTGCATTATACACGCTTTTTGGTTCTGACACGAGACCAATGTACATTCGTCCACATTTAGTCTTGAGAAAATGTGTAAATGAGTAAATTATTGAAAAAGAGTGACCGAGAGTTTTATTGCCAGGTTCTTTCTCTCGGTTCTACTTATTGCTTTGCGAATCTGGCATTACATGTAAATATAGAAGCAATGACATTTTTTATTTTAAGTACTTACTGACGTTTGTAAGAGCCATTTAGTGACCTATACAAATAAATAAATCATTTCATTTCATTTCATTTCATAATACTGCTTACGTCCATTTCTCATTATGTTATAATAGCGCACTTCTTTATCTCCAAGGGTGTAAACAGTTCCATTTATTAAATCCGGGCGTCTCTGGTTACAGGCAGAACGTATTTCCAGTGGCGCCCGGCGGCAAGTGATGCCCCTGCTGGAACAAGGCACACTTAGAAGTGCCTGAGCGGCTATAAGCTACAGAGATCGATAAAGTTACTGGCTAAGGGCATCATCTGCCTTGCCGTTCGGAGTAACAGGCTTGATTACATTATGTATTACTACTAGTTCCACCACACCAAGTGCCGACTGTCAAGAATATAAATAAAATATCGATAGATCGATAGCTTTCAAGCACGGCACAACACTATTCGACAGTGCGCTAAAACAGCCACAATGTTCGTTTAGTCTAGCGAGTTTAGATATTAAATTGTAGCTCTTTACTGCTGTTAAATAGTTAGCATAGTCTGTGGTCATTCAATGAAATTATTTGGTGGCTAACTTTGTTGTACACTTATAGAAAAGGAAAAGTAATTCGCAGCAATGTTACTTAACATAATTGTAACAACTATCCAACTTATACAGCAAATATCTATTTTGTGAACTTGTTTTTGAAGTAAAACAAGAAGCTTTGAAAATAAAGAGTAAGCTGAAGGCCTTGACGAGAGTGTTACGATAAGTGTAATCGGGATACGGAAGTTGGTGAAGATAGAAAGAGAGAGTTAAGTTTCGTAAATTACTGTAGGGGCAAGAGAGACAGAGGTGCGAGCAGACATTTTATTTTTCTAAAGAAGTTTTATCTTGGTTTACCATCGTTTAGGGTTCCGTACTTCAAGTCTTAGTCTCGGAACCCTCATGTCTACCAGTCCATCTGTAAAACGGCAAGTCTAATGAAACTTTGCATGAATATGTGTAACTACTACGGCGCCAAAATACTAGAATAAAAACTTTCAAATTAATTATTACAATTTTAGTTGAGTAAGCATACCATTTAAGTATTAAAAAAAACCAAAAAATATAATAAATTTCTATTTCGAATGATATTTTTATTAGTTTGTCACGTCTCAAAATCATAAAAACTATTCCCAGTAAGCCAGATATTGTCAAATGCACTTAACATGATTGGTTGATCGTTAACCCGTCGACTGCACTACTGCCGATAAAATAGATACCCATTGCCAATCTTATAGATAATGCAGAAGTCAAACTGCTGAGTTTACGATCATTGCAATTCAGCACTGCCGTTTCAATTGATACCTACTGAATATTTTAGTCATTTGTGTCTCTCTCCAATCCACTCTGCAGTCGGGGCTCTCTAGCTACTCGTATTATAGTGTGACACGTCAAGCCCCCACTGCCTGGCGCCGAAAGTCGCGGAAATACTTTCCGCGCTTGATGATAAAAACCTTTGTAACAGCATAAATATAATAGCTACAGCAAAAATAAAAATACTGAAAAATAGCTGGGCGTGTATAGAGTTGCAGCTGTTTTAAACTCGATAGTTATAATCTATAATACTTACAGGTCAGGTAAAAGTGAAATCCGTATAAAAAATAAAAATAAATTTCTCCGAGGGTTCGAATCATGGACGGGTGAGTGGGTATGTAACATTCGTCCTGGCTGTTGGAATTTCCCCGGTATAGTCAATAGGCTAGCCCCTTATTACGTGGGACAAAATTACTAGCAAAGTGAGCGTGTATAATATTCCTCTGCCTATCCTTTCGAGGATACAGGCGTGATATGAGTCTGTCTATCTGATTCCCAACACACACACATCACATTTTCATCCCCGAGGGGTGTATTGTACTCCCAATGTTGACAATAGTTTTGTTATACTAAATAACCGATTTCGGGACTTAAACGCAGACTCACAGGGTCCCACGATGAAGGCAGTCGGTATCCATCTTCCCGGTTGATCATCTTCATCGTGGGACCCTGTAATTGATAAAACAAAAACCGGAAAGTGTAACCTGAGTCTGCCCGGGCGGACGTCGTGAGACTCGTGAGTGTAGTGTGTAGGGACTTTAACAACGCACCGCAGAAATATCAAGACCCGGTGAGGGTAGATGGAGAATCTGCCCGCGCCTCATGCTATCAACGCCGCCAGCTCCAGTCAGCCTGTGACCACGGCCCGATGTAACTCGGTCGAAACGTCAGGCCAAACAGAAGGCGAAAGAACGCGAAAGTTTAAAAATATAATAGTTTTGTTGCTCTCACGTAATAGGGGGCAAGCTTCCAACAGCCGCGACCAATGTTTTACATACTTACTTATAATCTCAGTAGTACAAGCATTTTTTAAATACCTAGTAATAAAAACTCATTAGACCTAGTTAGTTAAAACATTGTAAACATTACGTTAACAGTTGAAAATAAAACTTTAAGCTCGTTTAACAAATGAATTTATTGTTTTACTACAAAGGATTTGATGTACGCTGTTAATCTTAGTAAAAGGCGGTCAGCAAACTGACTTGGTAAATATTTACATTATTCTATTATAGGATAGCGGTTGGAGGGTTATTGCCTGTACTACAGCAATGATAATTTATACTGGTTGACTGGACAAATGGCTGTGAGGTTAGTGACCTTTTTTGTAAGACTTAGGTAGTAAACAAGCACACAGTCAACTGCATTAACCTGAGAGAGTGCCTAGTTTGTGCACTAAGGGTATTAGAGATGTTATGATGATTAGGGTATTAGATGGCTGCACGGACGCTGCCTGGCGCCGGGTGCCCTTCCCAATTCTTACCTGTTTTTTTATTATTATTATTTTTATTTATTTATTTATTCTTGTACACACACAGTAAATAAGAACAGTAAATGGATACAAACTAAAGATGTATACAAAGACGCCACTTATCATCTTATATTACTAGTGGTCACCCGCGACTTCGTCCGCGTGGTAATTTGAATTTTTTCCCGTTCCCGTCGCGCCGCGTCATATTTTGAACAATTCACACAATATCTTTATAAATTGTAGCCTATGTGTTATTCTGATGTATAAGCTATATTATTGTAAAGTTTCATTAAAATCCATTCAATAGTTTTTACGTGAAAGAGTAAAGTACATACTTACATACTCACAAACTTTCGCGTTTATAATATTAGTTGGATTGTAAGAGATCTTTTCCAATAGGCTTATGATAGGAGAGGATGATTGCAAACAGGTGCAGATCTGCGTGCAAGTCTATAAACCTATATAAACTATAATTACATAAATACGTACATAAGAAGCTATATAAACGTACAATAATTAAGGTAAAGAAGAGAGATAGTGTTCCTTCACTCTCTTCTTGAAGCTAGACATAGTCCTACAGTTCCTTATGTCGGTTAGACGAGCGTTCCACCTGTGTCTTTTATATGTAGGTATTTGAATGGGCTTTTTCTTTTTTCTTCTTGTTTTTCTTCTTTCTTCTTATTCGGATAGTAAGTAATAACTATGATCTGTAGAGGGAAAAAGGGAAAGGAAAATAAGTTTTAGTAAAAAAAATTTGTTCAACATAACAAATAAAATGACGCCTGTATCCCCGAAGGGGAAGCCAGAAGCGATCTTTACTCCCACATTTCGATAGAGAGTGTTTGTCCTACGCGATGGGGGGAGAGCCTGTTGCCGTCGAGACCTTTTGGGTGTTATATACATAGAATTTATATAGAATAGTTATAATTATAAGAGTTAATGAAATTGATTTAAAAATGAAGTTATATTACAATTATATACAAACAAATTATTTAAAAATACTATTTAACAATGAATCGATAATTTGAATTAATATAGCATGAATATATTAATTATTATTATGGAATCTTAAATTAACAAATGGTATGGCAAAAGATAAGATTCATGCATCTATGTTATGTATTCATGTATGTTACTTTGTACTATTCATTCACTATGGAATTAAAGAGGCTATATTATTATACCTAGAACATTTGCAGTATAGACTAATTATCACCTAATTTATAGATTAATATTTTGATCTTCTAATATTAATTTATAACGTGGAAATATTTGATGTTTTGTTTGCTTGGAATAGGCTTCAAAACTACTAAACCGATTTTGAAAGTTCGTTCACTAATATGTGACCCTTATCCCTGTAGTAGCACAAAGCACATATGTAGGCTACTTTTTTCCTGTTCACGTATTCACGTGGGAATTTGAAACTAGCGAATGATATCAAGCGGGTGGAGCCACGGTGATCACGTAGTATGAGATACCAACATTACTATATAGAAATTGGGAATGTCCCCCTTAGCTCTCGGGAACTGCTTATGCTCCAATGATGGTTGACCCCTCTATGGATAGCCCTCTATCTGGAGGCAAGCCAAAAAATCGAAAATTTGACCTAGCCCTAAGGGGTCAAAAGTTATAGGCCAAAACCTATGGCGTGGTGCGGCGCGAAGCACCGCGCAAGACACCGTAGTAGTAAATAAATAAATATGTTACGACAATTCACACTAGGACTTCTCAAGCCTCAAACTAAGCAGAGCTTGTGATATAAATACTAGATAAACTGATATAAATACTTGTATACATTTTTTTGTAAATACATACATTTTATAATAGGAAACATCCAGACTTCGGTACAAACGTATGTGTCATCAAAACAAAGTTTGTCCCGACCGGGAATCCGACTCCGACGTCGAAAGCGGATACACTACCGACCACGCCACTGAAGCAGTCGTAATAGTTTAATTTAACAATAATGTTTTCATACTAAATATCTGTTGATATTGCTTCAAATAATTAAATTATCATATTCGTTGAAAGAAAGGAATCAGTTGAAAGCCTTCGGATATAAAATAAGGTTCACCCTTGAACAGAATGATGTGTTGTGAACGTATGATAACGAGAGGGATTTAAAGGGAGAAAATACGTCTCTCGATAACAAATGTCTTTCGCTAAATTGAAGGAAAGTTATATAGCTTTGAGACAATATTGTCTCTTCAAGAAAGATTTCATTATTTTCAATGTGGCATTTTAGGCTTTTGTGGTAATACTTTTGTATATTTAAGTAGGTGTGTATTTTGGAAATTGACTCTCTTTTTTTGTGGGGTAAGGTTCTTAATGTGTACCAGAGACGCCCGCAGCAATGGACACGGGAGTAGATGCGGTCTCATGGAATTTAAAAAAAGAGGGTAAGGGTCTTATTGACCGAGCGAGCGAAGCGTCTCAGTTTTAACTCGAGGACTGTCCGATTTGGCGTTGTTGGTATGTGTGTCAGTTCCGGTCTACAGGCCGCATTTTTCAGCCGATTTTCATGAAATTTGGCACAAGTGTTCTTTGTTGCAAGGCGCAACTTTTGTCGAAGGGATTTTTCGATTGGGGGGAAAATGGGGAAGAAATGGGGGGAAAATGCGAAAATAACGCGAGGTCTACTGTTCACAGAACCACTAGTATTTATTTCATTCAGGTAAAAACTATTAAAAAGTAAAATATTTGTAGTACCTACACAGAATTTATAATACCACTAACAAACTTAAGGAGGGGAGATTCTTCCAACGATGAAACTTGTCCCAAGACCTGTTGCCCCTTCTTAAAACGTATAGTGTGCAGCTAAGCTCACAGACTGGGGACCATTTGCCCCTTTAAGTACCGACTTCAAAAAAAAAAAAAAAAGTAAGTGAATATTGTAAGCCGCTATTTCCCGTGTGGGTATTTCATTTTGGTCCTATTACGACAATGATTTGGTCCCATTCCGGAAATTTGAAGTCGGTTTTTATATCAATGTTTGACAAGGAGTAGGTTCACGTAAGTCAGGTAAGATGACGTCCGCTGGAAATCCGTCTGCGTGCGTACCAGAGACGTCCGGCAACGGACATGGGAGCAGCCAAGGCCTTAGGCCGCGATGACGTTGTTTGGTAGATGAAAAAGTAAGATATAATCATACATAAAATCACGCCTATCTGGCGAAAACAGGGGCGCAATAAATGGCACTCATGGTTGCACCTACACACTTTCGTAAACAGAAAAGTGTCAACTAGGAAAATGAACTATCTATGAACTAGTTTACCTCCTAATCTGTTCACCGGTTTCCACGCGATTGAGTAAAATAACCACATTCCTCTATAACTTAACGAATTGTGAAGTTTTAAACATTATAAATATTGGAAATACCACTATTCAAGCATTCCTGAACTAAGTTACAATAAGGCTGCCGGCCCGTGAATGTTTAAGGAGGTAGAGTTTTCGCACGCATAATATATTTCAAATATGTCTTTGTAAATATCTAAACTTAGGCAATTTCTAAGTTTACAAGTAATAAAACAGCTATTTATATATATTTGTGTAGAATTAACTATTATCCAACATTTGTTTAAAATCTATGTAAATCACTAGGAACACACTTCGGAATAGGAATACTGAATAAGGTAAAGCGATTCTTTACACCGGACCAGAGGTGTCTGCTGTACAAGACGCAGATTAGACCCTGCGTCGAATACTGCTCTCACCTCTGGGACGGCTCCGCGAAGTATCTGCTGGACGCTCTCGACGCTATGCAGCGACGGGCTATCCGTATTATAGATTGTCCGGAGGTAACGGGAAGCCTTGAGCCGCTAGCTCAGCGCCGAACAATAGCTTCCTTGGCCGCATTCTACCGTATTTACCACGGCGAGTGTTCTGAAGAACTCTTCAATCTAATCCCACCCTCTTCCTTCCGATCCCGAACAACCCGTGCCGGGCAGAGATGCCACTCCCACACAGTGGATAGCATGTTCACGAGAACCGAACGTTTTGAACGTTCGTTTCTCTTCCGAACGATAGTGGCCTGGAACGCCCTGCCTGTGCACGTGTTTCCTCCCTCATATAATCCTGGGTTCTTTAAGCGGAGCGTGAAGAGGCACATCAGTAGGTCGTCAAGTTGAGGGCCACTCTCTATAGTATTGTGTGCTGTGAGAGTGGCCCACAATCGCTAGACGTCGTCACGACTTACCACCAGGCAGGCGGCGTCAATTTGGCGAACCAAAGATAAAAAAAAAAAAAACTTCACCTGACACCACTAGGAATACATCCGAGTTCGCACCTGAGGCGACCGGCTATGGATGTAAGGACGGCGGCGGATTTAAAAAAAAGGGGCCGGAATACAGCCTGTAAAGCAGGTCAGCAGCAGTATCTAGTACAGTACACATTAAACACTAGTACAGTAAACATTTGCAAGTTAAAATCTAGTCAACGACGAAATTGTACAAAATTTTACGAATTAATTCGCTGGAACATTGCTGCTGGACATACTTGCCTACATAAAAATTATTTGGTATGGTAACTGAGCTTTTACCTGTATTAGATGATTTTTATTTACAATAGGAATTAAAACATACATAAGTATATACTAAAAATATTTACATTACAAAATATCGTTTAAAAAGTCCTCCGCGTCATTGCCGACTGGTAAGGTTCCCAGAATGCTGGCTGTGTTTCCACGTTGAATGGCGATACTTATTCTTTGGGCCAGCCTTCTGGTCCTGAGGAGCATCGATTAAGCGTTTAGCAATGTCTCTATAAAGGCGGCGAGCACTCGGACCCCATGACCCGTGTCTCAACCCCAAACGTCTCAATAAGTATAATCACCTGCTAGGTTAGCATATTTACGCCGTTTGAAGCCCTCAGCCAATGCAGCAGCAGCGCCGACACATCCGGATGTGCTTGGAAGGTGTGAAGGTGCTAAGGTGTCAACGCATGTAGCGTCCCACACCAAAGGCCTTCCCATCTTCCACCTTCCACGGTAGCAACGACATACCGTCCGGTCTCTTTCCATCGCTTCGTGCTAAACCATTTGGTTCACGTACACGACAGACAGACATACATCACGCCTATTTCCCCGAAGGGGCAAGCAGAGGCGCATTACACAACCACGTTTTGTCAGTAATTTTGTTGATCCCACGTATTAGGGAGCCGCCATTGCCGTAATCGAATACAATAGAAAATTGATCCAATCTGTTATTCAAACCAATATTCTACCAGCCAGAATAGATAACACGAAATAGAATCTCTGCAGTCCAAGCATATATAATAGTAGCGGACGCCTGCGGCTTCGCCCGCCTGACAATATATTATACACAAAAACGTTCCTCGAGAACCACTTTCTCCATTAGTAATGATTCCTTGGCCGCGTTCTACCGTATTTACCACAGTGAGTGTTCTAAAGAGCTCTTTAACCTGATCTCGCCCTTTCTCTTCTGATCCTGAACAACGCGTGCCGGGCAGAGATGTCCCTTCAGATCTGTGGTCCTCCTGTTTTAAAAGATGGTTAGATCGCAGGAAAAAATGTTTAAAATGTAAAGGAGAGTATTTTGAAAAGCAATAAACATAATATTTTGGTTTTAACATGTTGTTTTTTTAAGTTACGCAAAACTTATAGTGTGACCTACGTATAATGTAACTAGATACAAACCCGTTTTAAAGTATTTTGAATTTTATAACCTAGTAATAATATCTGGCGTATATTATAAATTATAGCAACTAACTGTTAGGAAGCAATTGATATCAGAGTTGTACGTGAGAAGTAAATACCGGTAGTAATTGTAGTTTAATAAATTAAAACCTTATCATAAACAAATAAGGAACGTTTTTCATAATCAAAGTTGTTATATAGCGTAGGTTGCTGTATATTAAACTGTTTATAGACTCATATTTCGGTAAATATATTGAAATTGACTTGTCACGCTACCGATGACGTAAACGTGTTGATGATACAATGTGTAGACGTAGGGAGTGTAGACGCTTTCAGAAATATAGTTCAATACTTTGTTATATTTGTTATAGAATATCTGGCAATAACAATAAAAGTTAGGTTAGGTTAGTATAATTATATGTATAGTATACCTTCCGCATTGCCACTTGCTTTCGGCTGGGTACACCTTGTGTATCTCCGCATTATTGGACCTGTGGAGTAACCGTCGAAAATCTGGGATACCATGGCCTTTCTTGTAGCAGAAACATATACCTCGGCACGCTATTCTTCTAAACGACATAATTCGTAGGGCTCTTTCCACCGCAGGTCTTCCGGCCGCACGTGAGCCAAATGGGCGATGGAAAGTGATCGGACGGTACACTGTTAAAAATTTTCAGGGAAAATTACATAAATGTTTGGGCAACTCTCGTTGCCCAAACAGTTACGTAATTTTAAATGTTTCTGTAATTTCACATGAGAGATGTAATTTTACATAACGTATAGTAAATCGGATTCACGTTACATACTTACATGTAATTTTACACGATGAAGATGTAATTTTACATAAGGTATAGTACATTCGATTTATGTAAAAATACTTGACATGTAATTTTCCATAACAACTATGTATTCATGAATATGTAAAATTACATAACGAAAATTTTACACAAATATGATGTAATTTTACAGAATGTATACAACATTTTATTTTGTAAAATTACGCCAAATTTATGTAAAATTCAACAAAATTTACGTAATGTTCCCGATAACATTCAGTATTTTTCAGGCACATTTTATGTAAAACAACATCGATTGTGAGTACCTACACACAATTTTGTGAAGTTACTGCAAGTAAAATGCTCATTTCAGGAAAGTTTATGTAAAACTACTGAGAAGAATGTGTACTTTTCAAGTAAATTTTATGTGAAATTACATGTTGGTTGTGTGCACTTTCTTATAATTATGTAAAATACTGATAGTATTAAGTAAAATTGCCGCAAGTACATGAGTTTTTCAGGAAAACAAATGTATTATTACAAATGTATTAATGTATTAAATGTATTAATAAAGTTGTGTGTATTTCAGGCCTATTTTATTTAAAATTACATGTCTGTTTCGGAAATTACATTTTTGTTTTATAAAAAACAAATTTGATTTCTTCCATCTTTCCATCCCTGGGCGAAGGTCCAGAGGGAGACCCAAGACACGATGGATAGATGTAGTGTCAAAGGACATGAGAGATTGTCAAGCTTCCGAAGACGACGACGTCGAGGACAGAGCAAAGTGGAAGAAATCAAATTTGTTTTTTATAAAACAAGAACAAAAATGCGCTGATGGAAATTTACTAATTTCTATCAGCGCATTTTTGTTCTTGTTTTAGTAAATTTCCATCAGCGCGTTTTCTCGTACGGTAGTACGAGATTTGAAAATCGCTAAAATTGCTATCTATGCTTGAAGTGATGCCAATTTGGAACTGTCAATTCAGATGCAGTTGTGTGAGACGCCACTGAGAAAGTATTTTCACCCCCATCCCATTCCTCATTAACTTTATAGTCCTCATTTTGAAATTCTCTTAAAACATCATTTATCTTCAATTTCTGTGCCATCTATGAGGAATATTTTAGTTCCATAAATATTCTTTTCTCTAGCTGAACACACTAACACACTAACGTTATAAGTTGGTGTGGGTTGACTTTAGACCACTACCGCCTAACACTACCACTACCGCTACCTCTACCGCTTCCGCTACCCCTACCGCGACCGCTACCGCTACTACAACTTACGTGGCGTTTCACTGTAGCGATAGCGGTAGCGATAGCGGTAGCGATAGCGGTAGCGACAGCGGTAGCGATAGCAGCAGCGATAGCGGTAGCGGTAGCAGTAGCGGCAGCGGTAACGCCGACGTCGACGCCGACGCCGAGTTTGACGCCGAGACCGACGCCGACGCCGAGACCGACGCCGACGCCGACGCCGACGCCGACGCCGAGACCAACGCCGATGCCGACGCCGACGCCGAGACCGACGCCGACGCCGAGACCGACGCCGACGCCGAGACCGACGCCGACGCCGACGCCGAGACCGACGCCGATGCCGACACCGACGCCGACTCCGACGCCGAGACCGACGCCGACGCCGACGCCGACGCCGAGACCGACGCCGACGCCGACGCCGAGACCGACGCCGACGCCGAGACCGACGCCGATGCCGAGACCGACGCCGACGCCGACGCCGAGACCGACGCCGACGCCGACGCCGAGACCGACGCCGATGCCGACGCCGAGACCGACGCCGATGCCGAGATCGACGCCGAGACCGACGCCGATCCCGACGCCGACGCCGACGCCGAGACCGACGCCGATGCCGAGATTGACGCCGAGACCGACGCCGATCCCGACGCCGACGCCGACGCCGAGACCGACGCCGACGCCGACGCCGAGACCGACGCCGACGCCGACGCCGAGACCGACGCCGACTTTGACGCCGACGCCGAGACCGACGCCGAGACCGACGCCGACGCCGACGCCGACGCCGACGCCGACGCCGACGCCGACGCCGACGCCGACACCGAGACCGACGCCGAGACCGACGCCGATGCCGAGATCGACGCCGAGACCGACGCCGACCCCGACGCCGACGCCGAGACCGACGCCGAGACCGACGCCGACCCCGACGCCGACGCCGACGCCGACGCCGACGCCGAGACCGACGCCGACGCCGACGCCGACGCCGACGCCGACGCCGACGCCGACGCCGAGACCGACGCCGAGACCGACGCCGACCCATACGCCGACGGCGAGACCGACGCCGAGACCGACGCCGACTTTGACGCCGACGCCGAGACCGACGCCGAGACCGACGCCGACGCCGACGCCGACGCCGACGCCGACGCCGAGACCGACGCCGACGCCGAGATCGACGCCGACGCCGACGCCGACGCTGAGACCGACGCCGATGCCGAGATCGACGCCGAGACCGACGCCGAGACCGACGCCGACGCCGACGCCGAGACCGACGCCGACGCCGACGCCGACGCCGAAACCGACGCCGACTTTGACGCCGACGCCGAGACCGACGCCGAGACCGACGCCGACGCCGACGCCGACGCCGACGCCGACGCCGAGACGGACGCCGACACCGACGCCATCGCCAACGCCAACGCCAACGCCAACGCCAACACCAACACCAACACCAACACAAACTTATAACGTCACTGTAGCGGTAGCGGTAGCGATAGCGGTAGCGATAGCGGTAGCGATAGCGGTAGCGATAGCGGTAGCGATAGCGGTAGCGATAGCGGTAGCGATAGCGGTAGCGATAGCGGTAGCGATAGCGGTAGCGATAGCGGTAGCGATAGCGGTAGCGATAGCGGTACAGTGACGTTATAAGACGTATGACGTATAACGCCAACGCCAACGCCAAAGCCAACGCCAACGCCAACGCCAACGCCAACGCCAACGCCAACACCAACACCAACACCAACACCAACATCACCACCAACACCAACACCAACACTAACACTAACACTAACGCCAACGCCAACGCCAACACCAACATCACCTCCAACACCAACACCAACACTAACACTAACACTAACGCCAACGCCAACGCCAACGCCAACACCAACACCAACACCAACACCAACACCAACATCACCACCAACACCACCACCAACACCAACACTAACACTAACGCCAACGCCAACGACAACGCCAACACCAACACCAACACCAACACCAACATCACCACCAACACCAAACGCCAACGCCAACGCCAACGCCAACGCCAACGCCAACACCAAAACCAACAACAACACCAACATCACCACCAACACCAACACCAACACTAACACTAACGCCAACGCCAACGCCAACGCCAACGCCAACGCCAACGCCAACGCCAACGCCAACGCCAACGCCAACGCCAACGCCAACGCCAACGCCAACACCAACACCAACGCCAACGCCAACGCCAACGCCAACGCCAACACCAACACCAACACCAACACCAACATCACCACCAACACCAACACCAACACTAACACTAACGCCAACGCCAACGCCAACGCCAACGCCAACGCCAACACCAACACCAACACCAACACCAACATCACCACCAACACCAACACCAACACCAACACTAACACTAACGCCAACGCCAACGACAACGCCAACACCAACACCAACACCAACACCAACACCAACATCACCACCAACACCAACACTAACACTAACGCCAGCGCCAACGACAACGCCAACGCCAACACCAACACCAACACCAACACCAACACCAACATCACCACCAACACCAACACCAACACTAACACCAACACCAACACCAACACCAACACTAACGCCAACGCCAACGCCAACGCCAACGCCAACGCCAACGCCAACGCCAACGCCAACGCCAACGCCAACGCCAACGCCAACGCCAACGCCAACACCAACACCAACACCAACATCACCACCAACACCAACACCAACACTAACACTAACGCCAACGCCAACGCCAACGCCAACACCAACACCAACACCAACACCAACATCACCACCAACACCAACACCAACACTAACACTAACACTAACGCCAACGCCAACGCCAACACCAACATCACCTCCAACACCAACACCAACACTAACACTAACACTAACGCCAACGCCAACGCCAACGCCAACACCAACACCAACACCAACACCAACACCAACATCACCACCAACACCACCACCAACACCAACACTAACACTAACGCCAACGCCAACGACAACGCCAACACCAACACCAACACCAACACCAACATCACCACCAACACCAAACGCCAACGCCAACGCCAACGCCAACGCCAACGCCAACACCAAAACCAACAACAACACCAACATCACCACCAACACCAACACCAACACTAACACTAA
This sequence comes from Nudaria mundana, assembly GCA_963556515.1. Taxonomy (NCBI): domain Eukaryota; kingdom Metazoa; phylum Arthropoda; class Insecta; order Lepidoptera; family Erebidae; genus Nudaria; species Nudaria mundana. The sequence goes on from OY748312.1 coordinate 4,881,836, forward strand.
CGCCAACGCCAACACCAACATCACCTCCAACACCAACTTCAACACTAACACTAACGCCAGCGCCAACGACAACGCCAACACCAACACCAACATCACCACCAACACCAACACCAACACCAACACCAACACCAACACCAACATCACCACCAACACCAACACCAACACTAACACTAACGCCAACGCCAACGCCAACGCCAACGCCAACGCCAACGCCAACACCAACACCAACACCAACACCAACATCACCACCAACACCAACACCAACACCAACACTAACACTAACGCCAACGCCAACGACAACGCCAACACCAACACCAACACCAACACCAACACCAACATCACCACCAACACCAACACTAACACTAACGCCAGCGCCAACGACAACGCCAACGCCAACACCAACACCAACACCAACACCAACACCAACATCACCACCAACACCAACACCAACACTAACACCAACACCAACACCAACACCAACACTAACGCCAACGCCAACGCCAACGCCAACGCCAACGCCAACGCCAACGCCAACGCCAACGCCAACGCCAACGCCAACGCCAACGCCAACGCCAACACCAACACCAACACCAACATCACCACCAACACCAACACCAACACTAACACTAACGCCAACGCCAACGCCAACGCCAACACCAACACCAACACCAACACCAACATCACCACCAACACCAACACCAACACTAACACTAACGCCAACGCCAACGCCAACGCCAACGCCAACACCAACACCAACACCAACACCAACATCACCACCAACACCAACACCAACACTAACACTAACGCCAACGCCAACGACAACGCCAACACCAACACCAACACCAACACCAACATCACCACCAACACCAAACGCCAACGCCAACGCCAACGCCAACGCCAACGCCAACACCAAAACCAACAACAACACCAACATCACCACCAACACCAACACCAACACTAACACTAACGCCAACGCCAACACCAACATCACCTCCAACACCAACTTCAACACTAACACTAACGCCAGCGCCAACGACAACGCCAACACCAACACCAACATCACCACCAACACCAACACCAACACCAACACCAACACTAACACTAACGCCAACGCCAACGCCAACACCAACACCAACACCAACATCACCACCAACACCAACACCAACACTAACGCCAACGCCAACGCCAACGCCAACGCCAACGCCAACGCCAACGCCAACGCCAACGCCAACGCCAACGCCAACGCCAACGCCAACGCCAACGCCAACGCCAACGCCAACGCCAACGCCAACGCCAACGCCAACGCCAACGCCAACGCCAACGCCAACGCCAACGCCAACGCCAACGCCAACGCCAACGCCAACGCCAACGCCAACGCCAACGCCAACGCCAACGCCAACGCCAACGCCAACGCCAACGCCAACGCCAACGCCAACGCCAACGCCAACGCCAACGCCAACGCCAACGCCAACGCCAACGCCAACGCCAACGCCAACGCCAACGCCAACGCCAACGCCAACGCCAACGCCAACGCCAACGCCAACGCCAACGCCAACGCCAACGCCAACGCCAACGCCAACGCCAACGCCAACGCCAACGCCAACGCCAACGCCAACGCCAACGCCAACGCCAACACCAACACCAACATCACCACCAACACCAACACCAACACTAACACTAACGCCAACGCCAACGCCAACGCCAACGCCAACGCCAACACCAACACCAACACCAACACCAACATCACCACCAACACCAACGCCAACGCCAACACCAACACCAACACCAACACCAACATCACCACCAACACCAACACCAACACCAACACTAACACTAACGCCAACGCCAACGCCAACGCCAACGCCAACGCCAACGCCAACGCCAACGCCAACGCCAACGCCAACGCCAACGCCAACGCCAACGCCAACGCCAACGCCAACGCCAACGCCAACGCCAACGCCAACGCCAACGCCAACGCCAACGCCAACGCCAACGCCAACGCCAACGCCAACGCCAACGCCAACGCCAACGCCAACGCCAACGCCAACGCCAACGCCAACGCCAACACCAACACCAACACCAACACCAACATCACCACCAACACCAACACCAACACTAACACTAACGCCAACGCCAACGCCAACGCCAACGCCAACGCCAACGCCAACACCAACACCAACACCAACACCAACATCACCACCAACACCAACACCAACATCACCACCAACACCAACACCAACACCAACACTAACACTAACGCCAACGCCAACGACAACGCCAACACCAACACCAACACCAACACCAACATCACAACCAACACCAACACCAACACCAACATCACCACCAACACCAACACCAACACCAACTTCAACACTAACACTAACGCCAGCGCCAACGACAACGCCAACACCAACACCAACACCAACACCAACACCAACATCACCACCAACACCAACACTAACACTAACGCCAGCGCCAACGACAACGCCAACGCCAACACCAACACCAACACCAACATCACCACCAACACCAACACTAACACTAACGCCAGCGCCAACGACAACATCACCACCAACACCAACACCAACACCAACACCAACACCAACATCACCACCAACACCAACACCAACACTAACACTAACACTAACGCCAACGCCAACGCCAACGCCAACGCCAACACCAACACCAACACCAACATCAACATCACCACCAACACCAACACCAACACCAACACTAACACTAACGCCAACGCCAACGCCAACACCAACACCAACACCAACATCACCACCAACACCAACACCAACACTAACGCTAACGCCAACGCCAACGCCAACGCCAACGCCAACGCCAACGCCAACGCCAACGCCAACGCCAACGCCAACGCCAACGCCAACGCCAACGCCAACGCCAACGCCAACGCCAACGCCAACGCCAACGCCAACGCCAACGCCAACGCCAACGCCAACGCCAACACTAACACTAACGCCAACGCCAACGCCAACGCCAACGCCAACGCCAACACCAACACCAACACCAACACCAACATCACCACCAACACCAACGCCAACGCCAACACCAACACCAACACCAACACCAACATCACCACCAACACCAACACCAACACCAACACTAACACTAACGCCAACGCCAACGCCAACGCCAACGCCAACGCCAACGCCAACGCCAACGCCAACGCCAACGCCAACGCCAACGCCAACGCCAACGCCAACGCCAACGCCAACGCCAACGCCAACGCCAACGCCAACGCCAACGCCAACGCCAACGCCAACGCCAACGCCAACGCCAACGCCAACGCCAACGCCAACGCCAACGCCAACGCCAACGCCAACGCCAACACCAACACCAACACCAACACCAACATCACCACCAACACCAACACCAACACTAACACTAACGCCAACGCCAACGCCAACGCCAACGCCAACGCCAACGCCAACACCAACACCAACACCAACACCAACATCACCACCAACACCAACACCAACATCACCACCAACACCAACACCAACACCAACACTAACACTAACGCCAACGCCAACGACAACGCCAACACCAACACCAACACCAACACCAACATCACAACCAACACCAACACCAACACCAACATCACCACCAACACCAACACCAACACCAACTTCAACACTAACACTAACGCCAGCGCCAACGACAACGCCAACACCAACACCAACACCAACACCAACACCAACATCACCACCAACACCAACACTAACACTAACGCCAGCGCCAACGACAACGCCAACGCCAACACCAACACCAACACCAACATCACCACCAACACCAACACTAACACTAACGCCAGCGCCAACGACAACATCACCACCAACACCAACACCAACACCAACACCAACACCAACATCACCACCAACACCAACACCAACACTAACACTAACACTAACGCCAACGCCAACGCCAACGCCAACGCCAACACCAACACCAACACCAACATCAACATCACCACCAACACCAACACCAACACCAACACTAACACTAACGCCAACGCCAACGCCAACACCAACACCAACACCAACATCACCACCAACACCAACACCAACACTAACGCTAACGCCAACGCCAACGCCAACGCCAACGCCAACGCCAACGCCAACGCCAACGCCAACGCCAACGCCAACGCCAACGCCAACGCCAACGCCAACGCCAACGCCAACGCCAACGCCAACGCCAACGCCAACGCCAACGCCAACGCCAACGCCAACGCCAACGCCAACGCCAACGCCAACGCCAACGCCAACGCCAACGCCAACGCCAACGCCAACGCCAACGCCAACGCCAACGCCAACGCCAACACCAACACCAACACCAACACCAACATCACCACCAACACCAACACCAACACTAACACTAACGCCAACGCCAACGCCAACGCCAACACCAACACCAACACCAACACCAACACCAACATCACCACCAACACCAACACCAACACTAACACTAACGCCAACGCCAACGCCAACATCAACACCAACACCAACACCAACTTCAACACTAACACTAACGCCAGCGTCAACGAAAACGCCAACACCAACACCAACACCAACATCACCACCAACACCAACACCAACACCAACACCAACACTAACACTAACGCCAACGCCAACGCCAACACCAACACCAACACCAACACCAACATCACCACCAACACCAACACCAACACTAACGCTAACGCCAACGCCAACGCCAACGCCAACACCAACGCCAACGCCAACGCCAACGCCAACGCCAACGCCAACGCCAACGCCAACCACAAACCCCAACGCCAACGCCAACGCCAACGCCAACGCCAACACCAACACCAACACCAACACCAACACCAACATCACCACCAACACCAACACTAACACTAACGCCAACGCCAACGCCAACGCCAACACCAACACCAACACCAACATCACCACCAACACCAACACCAACACTAACACTAACGCCAACGCCAACACCAACACCAACACCAACATCACCACCAACACCAACACCAACACTAACACTAACGCCAACGCCAACGCCAACGCCAACACCAACACCAACACCAACACCAACATCACCACCAACACCAACACCAACACTAACACTAACGCCAACGCCAACGCCAACGCCAACGCCAACACCAACACCAACACCAACATCACCACCAACACCAACACTAACACTAACGCCAGCGCCAACGACAACGCCAACGCCAACACCAACACCAACACCAACATCACCACCAACACCAACACCAACACTAACACTAACGCCAGCGCCAACGACAACGCCAACACCAACACCAACGTGTTGGTGTTCGTTTTCTAGTTTTCTAATTTTAGTTTTCTAATTTTAGTTGGTTTTCTAATTTTAAAAGTTTACTTTATTAAACTTACCGTTTTGTATATATTGCTTCTGTAATAACCCATGCGTAAAATACAAATTGTTATGTTATTTTATATAAAAATATGTAGAATTACATAAAAATAAGCGAAAATTACGTAAAAGTATGAAATTTTAATTAATATCTGTGAAATTTCCGAAAATTATGTAATTTTTCACAACTTCATTTACTTTCACACCTATTTTCGGTACATTCTACATGTTTATGTAATTTTTTTTAATGGAAAATTACATAATTTTTAACAGTGTATTTCTACCGTGGAAGATGGGAAGGCCTTTGGTGTGGGACGCTACATGCGTTGACATCTTAGCACCTTCACACCTTTCAAGCACATCCGGATGTGCCAGCGCTGCTGCTGCATCGGCTGAAGGCCTCAAACAGCATAAATA